>WAAD01018800.1:37704-210065 GCA_013389945.1 Fregata magnificens
AACGTAGGCCAAATTGTAGGAGTTTTTGGAAGGACAGACTATGAAAGGTGATATATTTTCCTGTTGCTGTATTCCACCAAAATGTCACTCTAAGTAGTGTGATAGTATTCAACATTTATTAAGATCCGTGTAGAATTTCTTTTAGCTAAGGTAGATGGAGAAACTTCTTATCGGCCATGGAATGAAATCCCTTTAATCTGTGTAGAAGGACTTTTGCTTTTGGCAAGAGGGATTCAGGTCAGTTTTTACAGGGTACAGATACAATATAATCAAACATAACCGGTGAGTTTCTGTAAAGTAGCTATTAAAATCCCCTCCAACAGATTTAACCCATCTTCAGTGAATTAGTATACTGTGGCAGTTGCAGGCTTTTCAGACATCTCAGGACTATGTGTTGTTTTATGCTCCAGATGACTGAGAACTCTTTAAATTCATGACACTGAGACTGTGGTGAACTTGGTGAGCTTTGTCGATAGGTCTGTAGTCTGGAAGCTTGTACAAGACCCTGGGTCCTGCCTCCCCCCAGGTACATGGGAGCTCCAGTCCTACTAATGTCAATGGCAGTCTCTCCCCTAAATACTTTTGAAGATGTGGACTGACGTCTCCTAAGATCTGTATGTATGAACCAGTCTTAGTATGAACTCTGTCTAGTCCCGGTATAAATGGGAAGTGATGTTCCAGAGCATTATACTCTACCTTGCGCTTACTTGTCGATTTTCTATTCCTGCACTTGCATGTGCTTGAAGCATAGAACAATTTAGGTTGGAAGGGATCTCTGGAGGTCGTCTAGTCCAACCTTTAACCTCATCTTTGTAGAGGAAAGAAAATCACTCATTTAAACTTTCAGCGATAACCACTTGCAGTTGTTTAACTATGTATGCCTCTGGGCACCTGTATTTAAATGCTTAATGTGCGCACTTGCTGTATCAGTTCCTTAATGGCAAATTAAGGACTAAATGAATGGATTCCAAACCAAACACAAAACAGACCAGACACCATACAACCAAGCGTCTACAATGCCTGTATAATCCAGACCACATTTATGAAAAAATGGATATGTTCTCTTTGGTGATTTTGATAATATGCTGTACTGGGTAGCAAATTCTAATTACGGTTCTTTGATACTCTCTATTAGCTGGGCGAGAAAAGCAACCTTCCCCTTGCATTTTTTGCATGTTTTGTTTTCTGGTTTGTAATTTGAAAGGAGTATCTGTTTCCTTTGTGGAATCATCTATGTTTTGTGAATTTGTGGTTAGGAAAATTGAAATGTGTTCAAGCAACAGTCATATATTGGACTGGAAAGTTCAAAATAAACACAAAGGGGCTTTACTTTTGGATTTCTTTTTTTTTTTTTTTTTTTTTTTAAATCCTGTGCAAATGGCTGCGAAGCTGTGAACCTAGTGAAAGTTAATACAGTAATGACTGACCAGCAGACTGGAGGCCAGGAAATTGTTCTCTGTCTTGTGTAGCAGGAAGGCTTATAATTACATTAAAAGGTTAAATTATGCAAAAAAAATTTAAAATATTTAGAAAATAAATGAACCACACTTTCTTACAATGTACCTTTGGAATATCTCTTGGACTGTCTTTGGAACTTACTGCTGCTGATCTGTGGTGAAGTCGAGGAGGTATTAAGAGTCCAAATCAGCTTTAATATTCGTGTGCATAACAAGCATACTCAGCATGATTATAACAAAAATTAACAGTGCTTTTTGAAGGGCTGTCATGCTTTGTGCTGCAAAGCTCACAGGCGGGATTAGCTCTTATGTCGTCTATGGCAGCATTCTTGCACCTTCTGGTGAGCAGTCTGGTGTGGGTGGTTGTCAGATCTGGGTGACTGTCTGAGCTTGGGTCTACTCCAGGGTGGCACTTTTTGTCTCTGAGGTTTTTTTTGAAATCACAAGTTAAAATCCAGAGCAAAGCAGTAGGTGGCACTACAGACTCTCTGTTCTGTAGGTAACTTTCCACAGTAATTCTTCCTTGCCAGCTTGCCCTGAACAAGTGTACGTGTTTCCAAAAATAACAAGGTTGCTTCCAAGTTTTCTTGAAATATATGCACGGCTGGTTAGTCATTCATAATCACTTCTTTGCAAACACTGCGGATATTTCACATAAGAGCAGAACGTCAGAAATGGGAGTTTTGCAGGAATTCCCAATGTCGTGGAAAGGAGTCCCTGCAACGGTTCTTTCTGGCAGCAGGGGTGGTGGGTTTACCTACGTCAGTGACTGAGCTGCAGCAGTTTCCCTGCTCCCCTCTCTAAGCCCTTTCTGGGGTTGCATTCTGTGGGCACTGGTTGTCCAGGTGAAGAGGATGGGTAGAGCCTTGCTGGAAGACCGCTCTTGTTGTCTGGAGGGTCCTTGTGTCAGCTGAAGTTGTCTCGTTCCCTTCTGCACAGCCAACCCCTCGTATATGAGGAGAGCATAGATGGGAGGAAGGGCTGTTGTGAATCGATATCCACTGACTCACTGGCTTTTGCTAATACTGTATGTGAAACCAAAATTGGGCCCTTGAGCTCACACACCATTAGTGCCCTCTTAACCTGCGTTTCTGTTTTATTTTACTAGATGTGCAAGATTTGATTATACAACAGGTACCTAAGCCAGGACCAGTGTGATGGAGCTGTACATTGTTGAATGAGTGGAAGAACTTCCATGGGTTCTTCAAGGTGAATGATGTGGATGATAGGAAGCAGGATATCATTCTTGAAACTACCTATGAGAGCTTGGTGCCTACCTGGCTCTGTGAGACTGGCCTGAAGTGCCTCAGCTAGCAGCAATGAAAAGCTCACAAATCAATGAAGAGGCTTTAATGGTGTTTTGGAGTAATTATCCTCTTTCCTGGAGACTTGTGAGGATAGCTGGTTACATCTAAGGAAGCTATACAACCTCAGGTGCCAGGTGACCTGAGTACCTCCTGGTCATCCCTGCTGCCTTTACTGATGGAAGCCTGTGAGCAAGAGGTCAGTATCAGCGTGGTCTCGCTCTTGAGGGGCTGAAGCAGGCACAGGCTAAGTGGCTGGACCCAAGTGATATGAAAGCTTGTGGCAGAGAACGAACTTGAACCAAGGTTGCTGCATATTCTTGCTCTGACTACAGCAACGCCTTTGCTGAGGTCCTGTAGACTGGAATACTTCCCTTGCTGAAAACTTAAGTCCAAACATGTCGTGGTTTGGATTTGCCACTACTGAGAACTGTCTGCTGGAGTCTTCCACATGACAAGTTTATACTACATCTTCCTATGACTTTGAACTTTGTCTTCTCTTCCTCTCTTCCTTCTCCACCAACCTGTCCCATCTGCCTATCACATCTTGACTCCTGCACCCTGATTCATGAAACACATAGTACATCTGTTATTCAGGGAACTATATAAGCACCTGCTTTTGGCAGGTGATTAAAAGCAGCTGGTAATAAGGGAATCAGTGGGACATGTGCATATGCTTAAAGCTTCAGCACCTGAAGATACAGGCCAGGTATGCTTTCCATATGCTTGTGATAGCTGTTTCCATTCACATGGTGCTGGCATAACAGGGCTCTGAGCTACTTGATACCTGAAGTGAAGCCACAGTATAAATAACGATGTTGATTCTTTTAGCTGACTACACTGCTGCAGATGTGATGGCCATTTTTAATTTGACTTCCCTGCCAACCTTTGTTCTTGAAGACAGGGACTGTTTTTCTTTGCTGTCCAAGAACCTGTGGTGTGAAGGAAGAACAATAAATAAAGATGGGAGCAGGACAGGAAAGCTACAGCGCAAGACAGAGTGATGTTCGTGATTTCCGCACCCCACCCCTCCCCCGAAAAAGCAAGCATTTGATTATGTTTCTTTTTGTTTAGACTCTGGATTGAGAGATCAGTCTAAGAAAGCCTGAATCAATTAGAAAACGAAGAAGTGTTGTCAAAAGGTGGTATAATGAATTTCAGTTTGGAATAGACCCAGAACAAATTGATTGCTTTCAGCCTGGATCTAAAAGGGGTGCATCCTCAGCCTCTC
The DNA here is from genome assembly GCA_013389945.1 of Fregata magnificens. Classification (NCBI taxonomy): domain Eukaryota; kingdom Metazoa; phylum Chordata; class Aves; order Suliformes; family Fregatidae; genus Fregata; species Fregata magnificens. Next base: position 41,697 of record WAAD01018800.1, read on the forward strand.
AGGTGCTTATCTCGGGTCCCTACGCTCTCTGTATCATCAGTGGAGAGCTGGGGGCTCCAGCTCTGGATCATCTTCGGAGGAACCTCCCCTCCTCTCTCCGTGGACTGCCAGGGAGCCTAGGGAGATTAACTTCAATAAGGTGCTAAACTGCGGTATTTGAAATGCTTCTGCCTCCTTCCTCTCTGCTAAGAAAAGAGACTAGTTTGTTTAGCTTTTTGGAATGGTTTTAAGCTCTTGTTTTTCCATTTTCTAAACTTGCCATGCAGACTAGAGGCTGCTTAGCTTGTGTGCCACCGTCCTGCTTCCTTCCAGCACATCAGTCATGCTGACAATCCTAATAAAATAAGAGGTAACTAGGATTGTCTGGTGACGGACAAATGCTGGCTCCCTGGAAGAACATGTCCTACTACTACGTGAATGCATCCTGGTAGAGAGTTGAGATTTAGGGTGCAAAATCAGCCACATACTTACTAAGCAAGAGACAAAAGTCAGTTACCCCCTGGGTGTGCTTTGGAAGGGAACTTAAATTCCTGCAACTGGATTTTGCAGATGTGGGTTAAAGTATCTCTCTAAAGGCCACTGTATCATGCAGTGTATATACCATCCCCTCTAGCCTGCTTTCCCTTTTAGGCTATAATGTAAATACAGCTGCTGTCACAGGTCAATACTGCCTGTCAGATCTTTGTTACTGTAAAACTACAGTTGTCCAACATGAGGGTAATGGTCTCTTTCTTTTTCATGCCCCTGTGTGCACAGTCTCTTTCTCTCCCCCTCTGAAAAAGAAAAAAAAAAAAAAAAAAAAATTTGGGGGGTCTTAAGCCTATATTCATATAATTCTAAAGACTAAGAGTCAGAATAGCTAGGAGGCCCTGGGAATCTTTTTAATCTACAGCTGTGCTGTCACAAAGGCGTTGCCTTCCTTGAACTTACAACTTAAGGGACTTTAAATAGAGGTTTCAGGAACTTCTTGAAATTGTTATTTATTTCTTGACTTTTGTCATGAAAATGGTTGTTTAGCAAAGACAACGGATGCTTTAAAACCGCTGCACAGAGATGTGTCGGACTGATGGTTGCTATGCCTAAAAGTAGCAGATGATACAGCCTGGGAGCATCTTTGATTCATTGAACTGAATTTTGAGAAAGTGTGGAAAAGAAGGTGCAGTGTGATAACGTTGGGTCAGTGACGTTGTGGCAGGGCAGGCTCTGGACATATGTGGTAATTAGTTTACTTTCTCAATTATCAGCTTGGCTGAGGTTACAGTCTGGGGTCAGTTAAGCCAAGAAAAAAACAAATCAATCCTTTCCAATGCTCCTCTTTTAAAAATACACCCTCCCTCCACCAAAGCTGTTGCACATCTCTAAAGGCCAAGCTGAAACTGAAGATTTTGGGGTTTTTTAGAAAGTTTATATAAAAAGCAATCTATATTCCATGTATAAAAACTACCTAGTCAAGAGTTTGTTCAGCGTGTGTATCAAAAAAAACCCCCACATTGTAGGGGATTATCCCTAGAAACAACATTGAAAGCCTAGGAAATTGGAGATAATGATGTCCTGGGAAAAAACCCTCTTGACATAGTAATATAAGGAATTGCAGAATCTAAATAATCTTAACTCTACATAGGAGGTGACCCTTTATTATGATTTTTAGAGCCATTGAGCACCTTTAGTTCTAAGCGCAGTTAGTGGAAACTTCCATGCAGTGCAGTACTCCTGAAACTCAGGCTCTAAACGTCTTATTTGTTCCCGTGTGGTCACTGTTTCTTCCACAGGAGAGATTTTAGTACACTAGCTAAGCAGGTAAAACCTGGGGTTATGATGAGGTTATCTTGTAACCTCTTTGGATTCATCTCTGTTCAGGGGTTAGGAGAGTTAAAGCTTGCCAGCCTGTGGGGAAGGAATTTCGTCATGCCCCAGGGTAATTCCCAAGAGGGTTTTGTAAGTTTTTGACCCAGGACACAGATGCATGGCACAGCAGAATTTAAGGGGACATCAGTTTCTGTGAACAGGTAAGGTGCCTCGATTTTGAAGCAGGCGTATAAATATCGGAACTCAAATTCATAATCAGAGTTTCATAGTGCTTAGCACTCAGTTTTTAGAGAAATGACTGTGACATGATGTTCAAAAGTCTCCTTCATCCTCTGTGCTGGGCTCTTGTGAGAATCTGATTCTGTGCATACACAGAGGCAGAGCTCAGCATGGCAATGAGTGGTTTCACAATCCTGTCTTTATTTGCTGTGCAATGAGCAAGGAATTTTCTTTTCATTACTACATCATTCATGACCTGATGTGGCGGCTCCAAGAATCACATAACCTTATCCTGCACTCACGTTAGCATGAATAGCTTAAATCAACATTTCTGTTGGGGGAAATTGTTGTTTGGGAAATGGGGAGCATCCAGTAGGCGTGTCTATCGGTGTGTTTTTCCTGCTGAGTCTCTCCATGGACTCAAATACCTGTCTAAATACAGCTCCCTAACACTAGCTACGCTGTTGCGTTGGGGTGGGCAGTGAGTTCAGATCACTACATCACGAGATACAGCACCAACCTTATGTTGTGCTGTAGATTTCTTCAGCAGGAGAGCTCTTGTCTACATGCGCAGTGGTACCACTTTGACGAAAGGTGAGATTTAATTAGAGCTAGGATAAAGGCTTGATTTTTAGTGGAAATGAGGTTTCTAAATATACAAGAAGCTGGGCCTTAATCTCTGTCTCCAACGTGGAGCTCCTTACTGCCTCGCTGGCTGCTCTGTAGGACACTGGGATGTTACAAGGAGTGAGGCTGCGAGAGAAGTAATATTCATGGTGCAGTAGTTCGAAAGAGTGGGGTTTTTTTTTTTTGGGGGTACAGGAGAAACAGCACTTGCAAGTGTAGTCTTGTGGAGACATCGGTATACAGAAGGCATTCTATTTTGGGATATTGAGATGATAAAGATGCTTAGGATGTCTACTGAAGAGTTGTCAGTGTGTGACACTGGCAACTGCTGTTTGTGAGATGAGGATAATAAAGATAACTGTCTTTTGGGTAAATCTGTCTTGGAATTTGACTGATAAAGCTATATCACTACACTCGCATCAGGCAGTAATATTGATAGCGGTAAAATTTGATTTTCAAACATCAACCTTTGTCTGCTAGCAACATGGTAAAGAAAATGGATCATTTTGATCATTCTAAATGCAATTTGTTCAGTTCTTTTCAAGCATATAATCCCAATACAAAGCAAGGATTTTTGTTAGGGCATTTTTCAATTCAAATGGAACAAAAGCGCAGACCACTTGGAGGTTGAATTATCACTTGCAGCTGCACTGATAAAAGAGCAAACACTAAATGCCTCTACAGTTCTGAATGCTTTAGAAGCAATGAAGTTTCTCCAAAGCAGCTGCTTTCTTCACTGTTATCTGGTTTCTCATTGAAAGCAGTATCTCCCTCCTTCCTAGGGCATTCCTACATCTGTCTTATGCATGTAACACAGGCAAGTATCAACAATGGGGAGAAGATCAGTTTCGTAGTCTGGTATCTGTTTCCAGAGAGATGTCATGCTATTATCATTAGGCTCGAGCTTCTGGCTCAAGTGTATTCAAAACAAATCAAATTATCAGTTGTGATTTGTCACATTGTCTAGGGTTATGGGCTTTCAGTCTCTTCATTCTGAATAGTAAATACAGAATATATCTGTCCATAATAAGTATACTTATCTTCTGGAAGAAGAGGCAAATTGCATGGGGAAAATGGGGAACTTCCCTGCTTTCACTGATACTTGGAACATGTATCATAGCTCCAACCTCTGCTGTGTTTCTGGGATCCACCTGGAGTCTTGTTATGAAATGCATCAGTTTTTATTTAGTATTGACCGATATATATATATTTTTCCTGTGGCCACCAACACAGATACAGATAATGAACTAAAAAAGCACGTGTGAACTCAACCTCCTGGACTCTCTGTAAGCAAAGATTTTGATGTTCAGAGAGAGTCAGAAGAGAGGGGACTCCTCAGCAATCTCAGACGCAGTGTTTTCCTAAAAGAAGCAGTAGGGTCTCTGCTTCTGTTCCACTCCCATTCATTTGCACCTCACTGCTGACAGTCGCTATCTACAGCCTGGAGGTAAGCCAACACCAGTGCCACTTTGTGAGTCAAGTGTCAGGACATGGCATGGAGTGATAGTGCCTGAAATCTTCCTGAACCCTTAGAGATAACAAAGCCAGGTGCTCTTGAGAGCCGAAGTTCAATTCCCATCACCTTCCGTCAGGCCTGGAATCTCAAAAGGGCAAGCGGTGAGGCAGTGTGTGTTGACAAGTCAGAGAAGGGGTTTGCTCTGAACATTGACTTCCTGAGGAGCGGGAGAAGGTTGGCTGTATACACACACTTGCTAGATACTATTCTTACATATGTAACTGGTTTGAAGAGTCCACTTCTGCGGTATCTGGGCACTGTAACCGATAGTCGTAACAGAGAGCGAGGACCTGGAGCCAGGGTCCCTACCGATGTAAATCAGCGCAGAGTTGGGTAGAGGTAGGCCGACTGGTAGGTAGGCTGTGGCACGCGCCGTAGGGGACAAGCACAAGTACAAGACCACGGAGGGGTTAATAAGCATTTAGACCTCTCATTAGCACCAGTCCACACACACTCTCATATGGCCAAGACCCTTGTCAAGGCAAGGCTCTGTCCCTCATGTCTTCACTTACTTTATGTTTTATCAGCTATTGACAAAAAGTTTATGGTGAAATTGGCAATATTATTTTTACAGATAGGTAAAACAAATAGTCACTCCTCTGGTTTATTTGCTGAAAAATCAGGCTCAGTTCAACTGAAACTGTTTGCAGTCAACCTTGTCAAACTTGGCAAACAATTTCAGCCAAACTTTCCCACCCTGGAAAAAAATGTGTGAAGTGAAAGCTGTCATTTCAGCATTTTCTACATGAAATATTTAGGCTTTGTTTCAAAATGGGGTTCCAAGATCAGGTTCAATTAAACTTAATAAATAAAATTCTAAAAGTAAAGAAGCGTCTTTCGATAGAAAAAACAACTTACCAATTGTGAACATAATGAAACATTTCTTTTAGTCTGAAATGCATTTTCTCCCAAGTTTATCTTTTGACAAGAAAACAGAGACATTTTGATTTTAGAATGACCCTAAACAATTAGAATGAATAACCTGGAGAAGTATTCCCTAGATCATTCCCTGATCCAGGCTCTGGTAGATCATGCACATGCGCTGATGCTAATGGATGAGGTTTTGTGGGGCTGACTTTGTGCTGAAGAAGCAATGTTATCTAGTCCGAACTATCTCAGTGTCACCAGCTTAGTGCTGTAAATCACTCTCAGGACTCCAACCAGTTGTAATGGCAGTGCTGGGACAGTGATGTGGTGGTGCATTTTCTTGATGTCCCATTTGTTTATATTTTGCATGAGGGAGTGAGGGTGTCCACAGCATTTTTATCAGATAATGCCATGAAGCAGGATAAATGAGGGGAAATGGAAGAAAGAAACATTTACAGCCCATCACCACAGCAGAAATTTGCCTCAGTGAAAATGAGACCCAAGAGACACATAAAAAAATAACTTAAGATGTGTTTAGTTAAAATAAGACTAAATCTCAGCATTTTGGCTAAGCTAAGTGGAAGAATCAGATACTAACTGTACCTCTGCAGCCAGAAATATTTTTGGACATGGACCTGTTAAATGATCAAATGCGTGTTATGTGTGGAACCTTGTTTAAATCTGAATGTTAATACCACTCAGAAGATTTACAGAAACTGTTTGATTCTTAATACCTCTTCTAAAGATATATCTCTACAATCCAAGTGTGTGTATTGCTCAATAATAAACAGTGTCGACAGGAAACTCATACAGAGTAAACATGATCCTTATGTTTTACTTCTGCGTTTTCATAAGAGGTCACTGCCCTGCTATAGCTTTCTTTTACAAATTCTTAGTAGTTCGGTTTAGATGTTTCTTCAATGATATGTGTCATCAAAGAGTAAGAAGAGCTTAATTTAGTAATATACTTTTTAGGCCTGTGAAGTATTTAACTGGTAAATGAGTCTGTAGGAACACCTTATATAAAAAGGCATTTTAAAAATTATTATTATTTTTTTATTATTATTCCCAAAATGGCTATCACTAGTTTAATTCCACTGACACTAATAATTCTTGAACAAACAGTTTTCTTCTAATATGTTAAGCATTATGTTAACTAAAGCTAGATAAAACAAAATTAAATGTTGTCAGTATATCTTGTTCACGTTTCCCGTTCAAAACATTTGTGATGAAAGACAGCCTTCTTACTAGATTAGAAACAAGACTTTTTTTGCTTTTTCATTGAAAGTAGAAATGTTAATCTTGTGGAATTTTGATATTTCGGTTTTACCTCTTTCTCCTTTATTGATACTGAATGCAATTGAACAAGGGCATTAAAAAGTTTCAAAGACAAAAAAGAAACCTAGAAAACTTAAAAAAAAAAAATTAAGAAAAAGCTGAAAAAGAGAAGTAAAACAGAAGAGTTATAGTCAGCAACAGTGATGTTAGGCGTGATTTGAAACAATAAGAAAGGACAAAAAGTAATAGCCTTCCACACTTTTAAAAATATGATTTTTTAAAATTGTAAGTATTTTATATTAACTTTTAATTTTTATAAGAACTGTTGCTTTGTGAATCTTTTAAACATGAATTAATTCCATTATGGAATAAAAATTGCTTCAAAATCCCCTGCCTCTATCTAGAATTTCTCTATACAATAGACTTCCAACATCTTTTAGTCAGGACTCGAAAGATAAGTGTTTAACTAGGGAGAGTGTCTTACCCTTTTATATCTTTTTATTTGTTAACCAAATTTTTTTTTCTTTTCCATTTTTAACTGCAGCCTTATAAATTTTGTAGGCTCTGTGAATTCTTGGAACCAAACAAGACTCATTTCCACCCCATGTCCTGCTGGAATTCTTTGAACTCTGAACAATGATATAAGTTGTAGGAACCACTAAGATCCACAACTTGGGAACCTTCTGTATTGTTTAATTTTCTTGTATCTCTGAGCTTTGAGAAACAGAAGATTCCTGACGTTTTTTTTTTTTTAAGATGATGAGATAGATGAATGTGTATCAAAATAATCATGTTTACAAACTTCCATCTTTTCAGCTTTACAGATTTTAAGTTTGTGCAGACTTAGCTGGACACCAGTAGAGCCAGTTACAAGACTGTTTAAAGAAGACAAACCCAACTCAAATAGAATCGCAGCACTAGGCTTATAAAAATCACTATGTAAACTTACATCAGGAAGAGGGTCTTGCCCTGTTTATTATTTGGTGTTTAAATTACAGCACGCTTGTCTCTTAGCCTTAACAGCTATGCCTGCGTTAAGGGGTGCACTACAGTGGGAGTGAGTTGTTCTGCTAGGGAGTAATTGTGGTGTTAGTGACACATGCCCCGGTGTTTGGGTGCTGCTGCAGGTAAAGCCTGCAGGCAGCTATCTCCTTAGGGGTGTTGTGACCTGAGTTTCAGAAAACACAAAAAACCTTTGTGCAGGGATTAAAATCTCATGCTTTATAAGTGCCATTTGTGATTTTTTTTTTTTAAAGTTAAAACAGCTGTATGAACTCCAAACTCAGTGATGTGAGTGAATACAAGTGCTCTTCTCCAAAGTGACTGGGAGCTCGTGCTGCCTGTAGTACGGCCTCACCGTAAGAGTTTTTAAAGAGTCAACTGGATTGTACTTAGGGGAGTGTGGTAGATATTTTTCCAGACGTGAGCCAGCAAGTGGTGAATTCTTACAGGGATTCATTCATTAAACTGCTATAGTGTTGCAGCTAAGACCTTTTGTCTGTATGGTTTTTAGTAGCACTCTCTTTTTCCTGTTTTTGAAGAAGGGTTGTGTATGAATTTTTGTCCATCTCCTTATTTGCTTACTTGCCAATAAATGGCGCACTAATTCATCACAGGTCTTAAATGTCAGAGTAAATTTTATACTAATCTGGTATGGGATAGCTGTAACCTGGGGCCTTGCAAGTCAGTTCCCAAGTGAAGGGAGATCACTGATAGAGAGACCAGCCAGACAGAGGGTGTATAGCTCTCGAGTCATGGGATCTGCAACTGCTCTGTGGGCTTTGGCAGAGGGGGAAGCTACAGTTCCTTTAGTCTCTCCGAATCAATGAAATGAGGATGTATGTTTAGAAATACTTGTTTATTTGTATACTCATATGTACCGATTAAACTCATTCACGGAACCAAGGTGGTCAGACAAGACGTAGGCAAAACCCTCTTTCAGCAATACCAGCACAGCTCCAGCACTGTTTTCCCAGTAACTGCCTCTAAAACTGAGTTTAGAGGGCTGTGGTCATAGAGGAAAGCTAGTCCTGCTGCTAGTTTAAACAGTTTAAACTAGGAGAAGCAAGAAGGAAGAGAAAACATTTTGCCTGAAGTCATACAGCCAGGCTGTGGCCTGGTGTACACCTATGACTGCTGTGTTCGCTCTACCCTATTTGACCTTCCTTGAATGCAAAGACTAAGCTCAGCTCTAAGCTTTCAGCTCTTTTCATTGAGAAGGTGGGTTTGAAGGCAACGGCTGGTTGTCAGCATTGGTAACTGGTCACCTGGTTTTTCCTGAAGAATGACCAATTAGCCCTGTGTGTACAAAGAAGCAGGTAGCTCAGTCTATAAAACCTTGTACTGGGTGATTTCCTGAATCACTGAATCCCAATGGAAAAAACTCCTCAGAAGACTAGTTCCGTGTCCTTTGTCATTGTCTCTCTACAGAGCAATCACAAAGTCTTCCCTCCTGTCTCTTTTTTTGTTCTGATCAGTATTTTTATTTTACAACTCTGCATCCCCCCAATTCCTTTCCTGCCCTATGAGAAGCTCTGGGGGTCATGCCTCTACCTGACCCTGCCTTTCTAGAGATCATTAGAGCTAGCATTTCCAGGAGCTTGGTTCCTCCTGCTCCTTCTACTAACAGAGCAGCACTTTGCAGGGCCATCATACAGTGCTTTTTCATCTTGGCATCCATTGGGCATTACCCAGGCATCTCCTACCTTTCTGGTGTTAGTCAAAGAGTGTGCAGCAGGGGTGGTCTTTCCTTTGAAGAAATAAGAATTCCTTGTTCTGGGTTATGGATGTGAAATACGGATATTAAGTGTTGAGCATGGCATTTGCCTACCCCAACAGATTGCTTCCAGCAGGGCATTGTGGCATAGAGCATCAGTGCAACATATATTGTGGCATCACATGGAAGGAGAGCCTGTGAGACTGGTCTTTAAGGGATTTGCAAAAGAAAAATAAATATGTGTTTAAATTTACTGTGCAGTCAATACTGCCTTTGCCTTGTTTATTTTAGGTTTCAATGCAGAACTGTAAAGTTTTTGAATTGCTTAAACAATTATTTGCTGGTCACCTTTAACGTAATTACTGTTCTTTTGCAGTTGGAAGGCTAAATGAAATTACCTTTCCCTGGTACGTATTTTTTTCCCCACATGAAATGCTAAAAACATTTCTACAAAAGGGGGCTTGGGAATACTTAAAGGCATTTATTATTCAGATCTATTTTTAACCAACTAATACCCTCTTTTTTTAAAAAAAAAAAAAAAAGGCTCCTCTTAACTTCTCAAGCTGTCCATCTTGAAAGGACTTTGTTTTTTACATCGAGTATTAAATTTATTCTTGGAAAACTTGTGACAGCTTCTGGACAGCCAACCATGCAATTAGCTAATTCCTTGAGCTATCTGAGGTGGGTGCAGTTTCCAACATAGTCATCTTCTCAGATAATATGGTTTCTACTTGAGAGTTAACTGGTTCAAATTTACTGTATTTTGCAAGGGATTTGAGATCTGGCATGTTTCTTCTGTTCTGGTCAGTGAGTTTATCAATATGAATGCCTTCTGACAGAGTAAAATGAATTGAAGGTGTCCTCACTGAGAATCTGTGAATTATTTTCAAAAGTGATGAAGCTGAAAACCCCCTCGTCCTTCTGTGTGAAACACAGAGCCTTGCGCTGGAGCTCCGAGTGCTGAGGTCAGTCCTGGCCTTATTAAAGTCAATGGCAATGTTCCCATTGACTTCAGCGGAGCCAGAATTTCACCCTTTATTTTTATAATTCCTTAAGGGGATCTTTGGGGAGGAGAGGCAGGAAAGTATGGCTTTAATGCTAGCGAAAGGAGCCTGGATTCATACGTAGGGCTCAGCAGATGATGAAAGTCTGGCCCATTCAAAATGGTGTCTGAGGGTAAGGCATGGAGTCAAGTTACTTGCTGATGGGGCTTCGTGCAGAAGGTTATCAGAGGGGGATGGCTCAAGGAAGACAGGACAATCAAGGAGGTGGTGGTGGCGTATTCAGAACATAAGGTTTTTGATGTAGATTATAGGAAGAAAATAAGAGGTCATCAAACACAAAATAACAGAAAACCCCTAATGGTCTAAAAAGGAACAGAAACTTGGAGTGGATGTAACGCTGGATATAGCTCTGTTCATAAAAAGTGATTTTAAAAGTGTAAGGAAAATGTAAAAATAAATAGGTACAGATGAAACTGCAGTACAGAGCTGTAGAAGAGAGCTTGCAACTTGGTGCTGCCTGGAGGAGTGCATATCACGCTGTGGAGCCGGTCTGCTTGACATTTAGAAATACCTGGGCTGAAATTCTCAAAATATGGAATTATATGCAAATCCTTGATCCATTGTGTCACTTCCTTATCCTTGCCAGGTAGTGCAACGTGCCGATCTCAGTATGAGGCCTTTTTATTCTCTGAAATTCAAGACTGGACTATGCAAACATATAAATGGGATTAATGAATGCAGCTCATTACCGGCTCTTGATTGAGACCACACATGATGATAATCAATCACTTTGGAGTGCTAATGGCTTTGGGTGACTGACCCCTAACCTAGTCTTTGATGGCCATCTTGTCAGGGACACTGAGCAGAGAGCTCTGGACAGCGTCCACTGCTCTGTAAAGCAGTCCAAGAAACCCTGGCCAGATACATGCGTTGACTAGAGAAATGATGTATGCTCCGCAGTACAAATTGCCTCTACATTGAGCTTTTTCTTCCTGCGGCGGTAGAAGACCAGCTTGGGTTGTGCCAAGGAGATTTTGATGAGGAGGTCCTGTGAAGAAAGAGATAGGAATTGCGTAAAGGAGGGGGTCTTAGGGTAAAAGTCCAGCTGAATTTCTCTCAGCAACAGGACGTGTTGGTGAATTACTTCAGATGGCAGTTCCCTGGCGTCACACTGAGGAAGGATGGCAGATGAATCTACTGGATGCTATAGTCCTGTCTCCCAGGGTGCCAGTGTGTGTGTCCTGGGGCAGCTCAGTGGTGCGAGAGCTGTGTGCAGGGGACCGCAGAGGTGCCACAGATTTGTCAAGCTTTGCTGAAGAGTCAGCCTTTCTGCAGGCATGGTTGGGTCGCGCTGTCTCCATCTTTGGGGGTCTTCTAGGAGCATGGTGTACATTTCCATGTTGTCCTGACACTATATGTCCTACTTCCCGAGGATGGTTCATTTTTAATTACATCGAGACTGCCAGTAAAGAGGCTTCCTGAAAATATCTGTTCCCTTTAGATTTCATAAACGCTAATGACTGGTTTCAATTTGCTGTAATAAAAATTAGCAGATGGAATATTTTTCGTTGTCCCAGACAGTAATCTAAGTAAGATAATTTAGATGGCACCTCATCTGAAGCAGAATAGTGCTGGGCTCAGAGAGGTAGGAGAAATAACTGTGAAGAAAGGTTTGCAATGGAAGCCTGTGGTGGACCTTCTCATCCAAGGAGGAGGGTGTACAGCAGCTACTACACAGGACTCAGGCTTTGCTTTGCAGCTGAGGTTCCCAGTTTCCTGCTGCACATTAACCCTGACTTCTGTGCTGGTTAATTCTGCAGTAGTTGAGGGTGAGCCAGATTTCCCCTCCTCCCTCCACCCCAAACCCAAAATATAGAGCCTTTTGTTTGGACTAAAAATTACAAATTCAAGTGGTTCATTTTTGAATAGCAAGATAAATTAAAAACAGCTGGTCCCGGAATGGCTGAAGTGAGTCAGGTTCCTAGAGCATTTGTATTCACGGCAGAAAGTAGGTTTTTGGAGAGTCCTCTGAATGCAGGTCTGTTGCATCACAGAAGGTAGGGTGTTCGGAGTAACAGCCAGTGTTTTGTAGCAGTTGCCTGTTCCCTGCTGACACATTGCTATCGTTTAGTTGTATCACTTGCCTCTGATTATCTGTCCATTCGCCTCTATTTGTTGCTTTGTCCTATATAATAAGTATCACAAGGAATCGGAGAGCAGACTGGATTGGAGTACTATAGCTGGCATGTCAGCATAGGGAGACGTGAACCTTACCCTGGGAGTTTTGAGTCAGATGGTGTGATTGCAGGAAAGCCTGTTTTGTACCAAACTCCACGCTAAACATGAATCCACCTTTTGCAGTATGCTAACCCCCAGAATTAAACACAACTCTGCTCACCTGCCATCATTTTCTAATGATATCTGATTCACGCCAGCATCAGTCTTTGGGGAGAGATTTACCCTGGGTGAGGAGCGTGGTGCCCTGGACTTTGGATCTTTGCAGAATGGAACATTTACCGGCGAGAGACAGGTCGAAGCCCAGCGGCTGCTCTGGACTCCGAGAGCGACGCAGGCAATGACGGTGTCTATTTTTAGAGAGCTGACAGCAGCAGGCCCTGGATCTAGGTCCCGCCGCAGGCCCTGAATCTAGTTCCCACAGCAGATCATTTGTCTCTGCACTTAAAGCATCAATGCTACTGGCACCACGTCACAAAAGTATAGAAATTCAGAGCGGTATGCCCACAAACCCTGCTTCTTTTCCCTAGTGCTGCTGTTCTAATGAACCTACCACCTTGTCTACCTTCCTTAGCTCTCTCCCATCTCTGGATGCTCCTCTAGAGCTGTCTATACTATCAATTCACTCTAGACCCTAAATCCAGGTGCCCTGTGATTGCCAGGGGCTGGATATGTTGGCTCACAGCTTAGAAAATGGGCTTATGCTGCTAGGAATGGTTATACTTAGTATAGACTATGAACCACTGGTCTGGAAGAGTTAGGAGCTAGATTTTGATATCCTTGCTCATGTTCAATAGTATGAAATAATTTTGGGGGGTGGAGGTTGTGGCTGTAATGTAGAGAGAGGCAGAGGCGGGACTGATGGAAGAACTGCTCTGGCTTAATATTGGCAATTCTCCCTTTGGTCTCTCCTGTAATATTTTGATATTTTGGATCAGTTTTAGCCCGTTAAGAGGTGTCCAAAAGGGGTCGCTGAGGTTGTGTGTTCATGGCAATACGTATTGTGGTATCGTGATTAGGGCAGAACAGGAACTAGTGTGTCTGCATATAATTATGAAGCGGTATGGAGCGTGCAGTGCAGAAAAGGCTATTCCCAAAACAACTATATTACTTATATCTCATGGATTTTCCTGCCTTTGATATTGCTTTGGCTATCTCTTATTATGGGTTTCCTTCAGCAATAGGGTTGGATTTTCAGTTTTGACAAGTGGCCAGACGTTTTCAGTTCTCTCAGAAAGGTCATTGAAAGTTGGTCTGGCTATCTAACTGGAAATCTCGTGACTCTAGGTCTTCTCAGGAGATTTCTTATTCTTCAGGTTTTTGCTTGGCCAGTTGGAAATGTTAACAGCTGCCTTTGTTTCACTACTTCTGGACCTAGACCAGACATAGAAACAGAGGTGTGTGTGCTGCAGAAGACTGTAATTGTAGTGTATGATCCATAGAGTGGATTTGAGTGAGAAAAGGATTGTGGTTTGCCAATTTTGTCTCATAATATTAGGCACTTTACTAGGAGTTGCAACTGCAAAAGATGTGTGGAAGTGAGAAAACTTCAGCATCTATTAAGGAAGAACTGGGACAGGTTGTTCACAGTCCTCTAGTTAAAGAGAAAAGAATTAAAATGTGTGCATAAAGCAAAGAAAAAACCCAAAACCCAGACCCGCTTGAGGGTTTTGTCCTAAAATAAAATCAGTGGGCAAGAGACTTTAAAGCAAATTAAGAGTAGAATCAGTAGCTTATTGTGACGATGTAAAAAGATTGCTATTTCTACTATGCATTGGTGGCTTTATCAATTAGGTATTGCGGACTAATCAATCAGTAATACATTGACTTGAAGAGCAGAAAGTCAAGACACAGGCTGAAAGTAGAGCTCTGTGTATGGATTTTTTTTTTTTAATTGCAAGCAGGACAAAAGAGGAAAAAGCTTTTAAACACCAGTGAAATTTTCAGCAATATCTTGTTTTACACCTGGAGTGAGAATTGAAGGTGGGGATTAGAGGGGGCTTCACTGCCCACACCTGTTAAAATAGCATCACAAAGATAAGTGTGTAAGATTTTGATTAGGTTCTTTTGCTGCCTTGGTTTTCTGTGAAGACTGTACATTTTTATAGTTGCAGATTTCATTGAAAAGGGTATAATAGAATCAGGCAAGAATATCTGTGACTGCCGAAACCTGAAAAATATTCCCAACTCCTGGCTTGGGTGAAAGTTTTCAGTGGAAACAAAGTTTTTCAGCAAAAAACGCAGCTGTAGCTAAGGTAATAGTTTCACAAATATACGTCACTTTTGCCAAATTGTTCTTCTATTAAGAACAAAAAAAGCACCCAAATCAGGTAGATCTTGAAATCTAACAACTCAAGGGGAGTGTGTTTCAAAATTGCCTCTTTAAAACACTTCAAAATTGAAATAAAGTAATCCCTTCAGATCAGGTTAATGTTTAGTTTGGACCCAAACTAAGTAATTACAATTTCCTGCTTTGCTGGAAGTTTTGAAAGACGTTTGGATTGGATGGATCCAAAACTATGTTCTCCAGTTTATAGAGACTGCCGCAAAGTCAAAGTCAGTTATTTACATAGTTCAGCTCCTGAATATGATCCTACTCTTATTCAAGACAACAGAAATCCTTTATCTCACGTAAGGTGATGGAAGTCTTCTGTGCTTTTTATGCCACAACAGACAATATTTTGCATAAGTGGGACATCTTTCCTGTTGCCAGCAGGCAGAGCCATGGAGTGGAATGCCAGCTCTTCCAGCTTATTGGGAATGTCCTTGCTTTATTTTGTTAGATTAATTAATCTTTATCTAGCTTCACGGTTCTGATGTGTTTTCTATACTCACAAATACCTCTCATTCAAGAAGATGAGCGTTCATGATGCCCAAAGTAGTCATGTATGTATATTTGTACTCTCCCTGTGTTTATGTTCCTTAGCTGGGTACCAGCCAGTATTGACTTAAATATGCGGTTTGCCATTGAGCTCAGCAGCGTAAGGATTGGTTTGCATATACCTTTAGCCATCCTGCTGGCTTGCAGAGAATACTCTTTGGTTGTTACTTAAGCAGTTACCACCCATAAAGCCCTTTCGCCTCAATTCAAGTATCTGCCATGGTGCTTGAAGGGGTCTGCTGAGGCCTTCTGGAGGCAGTGAGATACCGTAGGGAGCAGTTGCAGATACTTGCAATTTCTGCCTTACTTGTCTTGCCAGTAAATGTCATTAAGACTTTTTTATGAAACAAGTTTAATTAATTCACTTGAATTTAATGGCCACGTTGCACTAGTCTATCACCCATTTACAGCATTATTTTTTGAATGTACACAGCCCTTTTAAAAGATGAGAGCTGGCTTTGCTAGATCAAGTTGTCATTACGTTTAACTAGGTCTTTAATTATAACCAGATGGATGAATTATTTTAATCGCTGCTATATATCTTAACAGTAGTTTGTACATTGACACAAAGTTGAGAACATCAAACAGAAATTAAATGCTAGAGCGGGAAAGCTGCCAACCTCTAAGGGAAGCAGTTGATCAGAACCTGTCATCTTAAAAGGCTCAAAGAATGCAAAACAAACATTCAGGATTAGTATACTAAATATGGTTAATCAGCCCCACTCTCTTCTCTGATAATTCATCTATATCATTTATTTTAATACTTTGCCATGCATATCTCAGACTCTGTAATTAGAGAGCTTCAGGTATTCGCTTCTTCCTGCCTTTGAAATAGTTTGCTTTGAGGCTCTTCAGAGAAAAAGATACAATTATTACAAGGCTATTTGATGCACAGTACAAAAGAATATTCGCACAGAACTGTCCCTTTGTGTATAACAATTGACTGGAGTTCATATTGGCACCTACCGTGATTTCCACTCTTCTGATCAGCCTGACAGAAACCGAGGAAAGGGCTTCCGGGCTGAGATTGTGTTGATCTCAAGAATAAGAGGCCATGGATAAAAGCTGACTCTACACAAGCATTTTGCTGCCTACTAGCACTTCAAATAAAGAGAGAGGGAAGGAACAGTTGGAGTGCTGGTAAAGCTTTTGCATACCATGTGTCATGAAAAACTTGCTTGCGCTGGGTCCTGCACCGAGAGCACACAGCGTCAGATAAGATGCTAGGAAGCCTGAGCTTCCATACCATGTCTGCAGAGAATATCCCGCATCCGGTTGGGAAGAGGCTTAGATACTTTTCCCGCATTAGCCCCTCTTTTCTGCTTCTCAGTACGGTGCTGCAGTCTGCCAGTCTCTGAATCTGGAGTGTAGGGTTAAGATGTGAAGATGGAGAATGGTGCTAAGCTGGGCGCCTGTGCATTTCTGGCACTGTAGCAGAGAGCAGCGATGTGCTGTGGTCCATCGTGCCACGCACCGATGCTAGTTCGTGGGTCAGAAGCTGTCTGGTACTGGATTTCTGCATCTCCCCTCTTGCTGTAAGGAACGCATTAGGAAGGGGGTTCAGGAAGTCTCAGGACTGTCACCTTTTGAGTAAAGCCTCCAAAGGGAGTAGAATTAAACTGACACCAAGTGATTTTGTTAGAAACACCCAGGGTGATTTTGTCTGTTTGATGTCTGATTATACAGCAATTACCTTCTAATTATGGTGTTGATTTGAATGAGATTATTGTGCTCTTGATCAAATGCAAGTGCTGTGATAAAGCCGCTGCATTTGTTTTCTTGCTAAGTAATAATGATGTATTAAGTAGGACTATATTATCTTTTGAGAATGTTTTGCATTTATCAGCTGTGGTCCAACTATGGCCTTTATTGTTTAAACCAGTGAGCAGGTATCTGTGAAAATCAGTCAAGTTATAATATTCCAGTTTTACTTTCTCTTGATTTTGAATTACTTACTCTGCTACATAAAAGCAAGAATTTATACTTTATGTAAAGCAAGATTTTATATGTAAAAGAGCCCTCAACTGTAATATGCTTTTCATTCAGAAATCTTTCTCTCCAGCCAGAGCAAAAATGACCCTTGCTGCAGGAGTGCTACAGAGTTATTTTTGAAACCAGGTTGGTTTTTTTTTTTTTTCCTCCACAAACATTTTTCCTCTAGAAATTCAGGAAGTTTAGAAAGTGTTAGTACTCAGGAGCTTCTTTACCTACCCTATAACAGACTTTCTCTAGGACACTGGATGAATCTGTGAAAGTCAGTTCCGAAGGGCATTCCAGGGACTATAAATCCCTTGCAGATCTGCTGGTCAGACTCTCTGTGCCTAACTTCCCTGACTGGGTAAGCTTATGAGGTGGTCAGGTAGTGTAACTTTTGCAGGTGGGAATCATAATTATGTCGAAGATAGGTAAAATGTGCTTTTCATTTCACTTTCTTGTTGTTTCCGAACTTTGCGATGGCAATGATGACTGTAGAGGTGTTGAGAAGGTACCAAGAGTGATGCTCTGTTGTGCAGGTCACTGTGAAAAACACTAGGAGAGTTCACCTGAAGAGAATGGCAGCAGCTACAGGCAGAGGTGGCCGGGCCGACGCGGGGTGAGAGGAGGGGTGGAACACCCAAGCAGAATGACCAGTATGAACCTAGCAAATGTCATGTTATCTAAAAATTAATCTCTCTAATGGGTAGTTTAAAAAAGTCCAGAGCCCAGCATGCAGGAACTTGCATTTTTGACAACTAACTCCTGAAAACTGAGAGCTGCTTGCCACCCGAACGCTTGCCTTTCCAAAGGATATTGCAAATGCTTTCTCTCATTCAGTTCTCCTTTTCCTGTTCTTGTAGTTTGTCCACACTTGAAAGCAGAACAGGCTCAGGAGTCCTTGCTTAATACTGAAACACTGAAGCAAATGTCAGCTAGCTAGTGGATATCTGAAAAGGAGAGGAGAGCTTAATATGCTTTTGCCTGCTGCCTCCCAGAAATCAGCAGGACAGATGCACAGAAATTGGAATTTCCATTCAAGGCTACATTTCAGTCTTTACTTTGACATTTACCTTCACAGAATCGAAAACTAATGCAGGTTGGAAGCAGCCTCTGCATGTCATCGGGTCCACCCCTGTGCTCCGAGAAGGGCCACTTTCACAGTTAGATCTTTTTTGTTCTGAGTCAGAGTGAAGAGTCAAAGTTTATACACCTTTAAATCTGATGTTTTATGTCCATAAAAGGAAGGGAATAAAAAGTTCAGAAAAAAACCTTTGATCTGGGAATGATGAAATATTCTGGATCAAAGTAGAATATTGTTGACATTCTTAAATTGAGACACTTCATTAGAATCTGTTTGACAATAAAGTGCATCTGCTTGCGATACCATGGCCTCTTATCGGAGTTGTAGTTCCAGCTGCTGATGCTTTCTTTTTCCTGGTGTGCCGTGCTTCCTGAGTTATACTTCTGATGATGTTCCTCCTTCTCCTCATGTCTTACAATCATAGCTATACTATTTTTCTAAAATTAAATATGTGCTCTTGCCAGTCTCTAGCGCTACTTTGATCTTTCATGGCTCTTCTAAAATAGCACAGGAACTCCACAGTCTCCTTCCTGCGTGTGTATTGGCAATTCTGGGGAATCAAGGAGTTGCCCTTTGCTTAAAGACATGATTATTGTTTTAGATAGGCTTTTCTGTTCAGAGCCAGAGACTTTCATAAGCCATTCTTACATCTTCTGTTAGGTAATTGTGGTGGATGGAAAGAGTGTCGAGGAGTTAGTCCTTTGTCTTTCATGAGAAGGTAGATGTTTAAGTGTTCATTGTACCCACAAGGATCTCCAACAACAGGGAGTGCCTGGGTTAGACAGCTTCTGCCAGGGAGAACTATGGAAACGGACCAGGTGCAGAGATTTTCCACGTCAGACTTGGAAGCTAGTTTCATCTATGATGTTATTGATGCCACTGTTAAATAAAAGCAGCTTTGAGATTCCCTGTTTTCACAGGCGTTTATACTTGCTGTGATGAAGAAGTGCTTGCTGGAATCACCCAGAGGAAAAAAGGAGAGCACTCTTTTTTACACTGCTTCGTGTATGGTGGTCAGTGTATTGTCGTGCCCCAAAGGGCAGACTCTGCGTTAGCTCACCTACAGAGTAGCATGTGAATTTACACCTCCAGGCCTCAGCATGCCTGTTGAATGATGATGGCTTCCTTATGTCTTCTGTCCTGTTTTTCATTTAGCCGTTCCTGGGACTGGCCAGATTTGCACGCTCGCAAGGTACATTCGGGCAGTGGGACAAAGGAGCTCCTCCTGTGAGCTGGGCCAAAATAAGAAAGTCAAATAAAACCTCCATTCATGGGATGAAGGACGATGAAAGGCAGAGAGGAAAGATGACACAAAGCTGACAGCTGTGGCACACGTCTCCTCTCTTAGCCAGGAAAGCTGACAAGTAGATTGCTCAGGACAGGCACTTACAGGTTACCCTGTCAGCTACTTGAATGCCTTGTCTTTTATCTGCCACCTTCATAGGAAAGAACAGAGAGAGCTTGTGCCCATCTGATGAGCTGGTTCATACTGGCACATCATCAGCTTTAGCAACACATGAACACAATATAGTCCAAAAGCTGCAGTTGGGTTACTGAAATCTTTCTCTTCTCTTTTCTTGCATACATGCATGCGTGAAGGCACGTACCTGCCCAAGCAGCTGTATGCCCTTGAAAAGTCCTATTCACAGAAGTAAAATTCTTCCTCCTGTCAGAATTGGTCTTTTTTGGTCTCGTAAAGCCCCACTCCATTAGTCACTGCATACTGGTGAGACTTTGTGTAGGGTAGTTCCTGCAACGTACAGAGCTCATTCAGGCTATATGTGATTTCAGTTCTTTTGCCTTGCTTCTGTCTCCACTGAAGAGGAGGACAGCGAGGACTGTGACTTCTTTCTCCTAACATTTGCTTTGAGTTTCATGTGAAAGACAGTATTTATTTGTGTCTAACCTCAGAATGAGGGAGAAAGACATGAAACTTCCTTTTGCCTATACCTGGTGCAGCAGCGTGGCACGGGGGGGAAGTGTGTGATCTTCTCAGTATATTCATCCTAGTGAAAACCAACAACGCAACTAAGCAGAACTTGCCCAAACAACCTGAAATTCCAGCATTTCCTAACTTCAATTGTTTGATGTTGAATGTTGACTTAAGATGAGGTGTATGTTGGAGGTGACACAGAAACCCCAAAATTTGATTTCAAACTAATAATTGTTTTGTTTTGTAACTCAGCCATATTCAAATTTCCCCAGAAAGAACATTACTTCCTTTGCGCAATTTCAAGTTATTTCTGACTATGACCATGATAGAGTTATTTGACCTGGCAGCAAAATTACTTCATTCTCTATCCTTATTTACAGAAATGACTTAACGACCTCTCTGAAAAATTCAGCCTGAGATCAATATAAAAGCTGGAAATGATTGGCCTTAGCAGTTGCAGCTGTTTCAGTCATACCCTGTTCTAAACAAGGGTGTGCTAGGTAACGTTACCTACTGTTACCTTTAAAATGCAAGGCTTACTCCGGTTCCTATCAATGTCAGCAGTAAAGATATCACTGCTTGTAACAAGAGCAAGTAGAGTTTAAGGCTCTGTTCAGGAAAAAACTTCAGTTGTAATTTTGAGTAGAGGCAGGATTCAGTGATGTGTGAGCCTGAGGTGTTTTGCCCGAGTGCAGTCTAGGAAGGTAGATAATGACTGCGACCGTGGATATTAAGTACTATCTAGAACTTGACTGTAAATCAGGATTTTTAGCAGTTGACTCTCGGGACTCTACAGACGTTAATAAAAATAAATTCTAAGTAGTGAGTCTTTCAGCAAATGTAGTAATTTCTTTAACACATCATCCCATCCTCCTTTTCTTTTCCAGAACTGTGTAGTCAGTGTTTATAGAAGACTAAACATGCTGTGTGGTACAGGAGCTTAAAGATTAATTAGTAAACAATTATGATACACTTTGAAGAGGAGAAGGGTTGAGTATGATTATGATAGAGATACATTTGTGGGCCATGGGCCATTCAGAGTATTGCCAGTAATTAAAGATATGTTCTCTACCACTTCAGTAGCTCCGTTTTAATTAGCTTGTATAAATGTATATATCTGCGGTATCATCAAGCAATTTTCTTGAGCATACAGGTTTTGTTGTTACAGATTATTTGAGATGATTGCATACAATGTTTTTTGTGGTTGCTTATTAAATGAATGTAACTGCCTACGTTCTCAATTGCTATAAATCAGTGTCACTCCAGGCCAGGGAGCTGTGCTGATTCACACCAGGGAGAGCTGCATTCAGTGGGGTTTTCTGGGTGTTGTGATCTTTTATTGTCAGTCAGTGGAGTGTGGTCAGGCCAAGAGACTGTGCCCCTCGGCACTTGAGAATGGAAAGGAAAAGGCACTTATTTTCCTTGGGCTCTCAGTACTATGTGCTTTCCAGGTGTCAATCATACTGATGAGGAGTAACATTCATTTACTCATTAAAACATTCAAAAGCAAAATAGATGGCCTGCGCCTTGGGAAGTCTTGGTTTCAGCTCCATCCCTTTTACTGCTGTGCTTGAGGAACTCATTCACAGCCCAAGAAAAATGATTTGTATTTGGAGTGCTTTAATTGGTCAGGACTGCTGATAAATAGTCACAGCAAAGCTGTGGTTTGTGCTGCTTGAGCAAAACAACATACGGACACAACAAGGTAAAACAGAGAAAGTGAAGTTTTGTCGGAAAGTCGAGGCTCCTGCTGGCAGGTCCATACCTTTGAGAAGCCTGGCTTTACTGGCTGAGGTCGGTGGGATAGATGTAACCTGCTTAAGGAAAGAAAAGCAAGATCCATTTATCAGAGCATTTAGCAGGAAAAACATGGTGAATCTCTGCCAAGGGGCAAGAATTTAGATGACCTTGGCTGCAATAAGAATACATTGTTCCCCTTCACCAGAGAACAGAAACATGGAGCTGTGCTCACTCCAATGTCAGAAAAAAAATGTTTGTGTTCAGTACATTGGAGAAATGTCCAGAAATAGTTCACCTTAGTGAAAATATTACTTCTGGAATATTACCAAGGTCAGCAAGACCCTGACTTATCAATCCTGTTAATGTTCACATAAATTCAAGCTGTCAAACACTAACTTGTCCAACCAAGATATTATAAAAGATTTTCATCTGTGTCTCCCTTCTCTGTATTTCTTTCCTTTTTTGCACGCTTCCATCCTTCTCCCATTGCAATTTAGAGGTTCAGCCTGTGGCAAGGCAGGAATTCAAGGCTTTAGGTTTTTCTAGGCCTTAAATGAGGCAGAAAAGCTAGATTCTGCAACGTCTTAAAATAATATGTGATTCCCAAAATGTCCTCTGAGTGTAGGCACGTCTGTGAGCAGGATATCAGTGTCTTAACAATGAACTGTTGGATAACCCTCTGCGGTAGTTATTGTTCTAGTGAGTAACGGTAATGGGTGAGGGTTCAGCATATGGGATGTAATTCTCTGTTAGAGTTGGGTTCTGCAAGGGGCTGGACAGCTTGGCTCTGAATTAGCAAAGCAAGTTAATGCTTGCTTAAAATGAGGCATACAATGTGTATAACCTGTGTAGATAAAGGAAACTCTTCACAGGCTCAAAGAAATTGAGTTTGGCAAGAACGCGGTCAGGACAACTCTGTTGCTGTTTCCCAGTGTACTCGCTTGTATCTGTGTGAAGCACATCACCAGTCCACCAACGCTTCGTACGCCTGGATCACTCCTTGGGCCTGGCAAATGGCCCTTCTGCCACCAAGGGGAAGAATGGCAAAGGTGCTCCTTGTTCCTGTAAGTGCTGTTGGGCAGTCTGGACGTTGCTCTACACTAGAGCACCCTCAAGGCTGCTCTAAATTATGTCAGCGATGATGCTTGTTTAAGCACAAAGGCATCAGTTTAGGTCTGTGGACCTTGACCCCTTGGTCTCAGTGCCAGCCCCACCACAGCAGGGAATCTTCAGCTGCCTGTTTGCAAAGAGACTGAACAGGCGCTTTACTGCTGGAGAGAAACTGTCGCAGTTAAAAGTTCCCTGTAAAAGTATAGTACACTAATGCAATATGGTCTGTTCTGTTCTTAAAAGTTCATGAACTGATCTGTCATTTATGGAAGAGACAATAAACAACTTGAACTTTTCTTTCTTTGTTTCTCTCTCTCTGTTTCATACTGCTTTAAAACAATAACTACGTGTATCTGAAAGACAGATAAGAAATGAGAAGCCCGGGGGTACTGGTGACATTTCACAGGATGAAGTTAAGAGATAACTGACCTAATGTGACAAGTGTCTTTTTTCAAGTCTTTGCTAATAGCAGTAACCACTTAGACTCCTTAGGTGTGTGTCAAATGCCATGGGCAGTCAACTGAATCATGTCAAAAGGCTGCCTCTCAGGACTAAATAGTCTCATATCAGCACAAAGCCCTGTAAATCCACCAGGTGGACTTTAATCATTTTGCTTTCAATGGATTTTGGTTAGCGAGAAGTGACTGAGAGGCTAATATTTCATCCACCGTGGCTGTGAGTGTTTCATTACTGCTCAGTGATGCCGACTGTCCTTTTAGCTGTACAGCGTGGTTTGGTTTTCCGTTGTTTGTCCTTTGAGGACCTGGGCTGATAACAAAGCTGGGGGAATTTTCTGTTGATTTTCACCGGACTTCAGTCATTCTTGATGAACACTGGTTTTTTTTGAAGCACTTTGTAGTTGAAATCCTGTTTGGAAGAGTCTCAGGGTAAAGTTTCAAGCATAGGGCTGGGATTTATCGTAGAGTATAGCTGAGATCCCGGATCTGTGCTAATGTATTGACCTTGCAGTGACAGAGCACTTAACGACTGGCACTAATGAATTTATGCTTGCATATCGATAACTCTCTGGGGTGTTAAGCATGAGAGGTAAACTTGAGGCAGACCAGCAGGCAGCTTGTGCCTGAGTATGATGATAAAGTATTGTATTGCTATTCTTTTATTTTCTGTGCTTGTTTTCAGTTAGACAACCCTAGACCAGGCTTCCATGTTTCTTGGTGCTTTACAAACACGTACCAGGAGAGTCCAAAGAGGTTCTACTCTATTTGTGTTGACAAGAAGTACATATGACAGATGTTATTCTAGGAGCAGAAAGGAACTAGCATTAAAAAAAGGGACTGTAAAGTGAAGTTTCAGGTTGCTGTGCAGGATTATGCTTAAAAATGAGTACAGCAAATGATAGGGAAAAGTTGGAAATATCTTGAAAAAAATCTGCAGTGTAAACATTCATATGTCTTGGATATTAATATAGCTGTTACGGAAAATCATTCCTTTACAGCTTTCCCCTTCTCCTCTCCCAGTTTTCCAGTCTTTTACCTATTGCCCTCCAGTCCTTGCAACTTCCCCTAGAAGAGGAATGATGCGAGCTCTTTTCGATAATGTCTAAAGCAGGAAAATCCTGAGTTGTTTTTGGCAGAAGAGAGTAAGTCACAAAATGTGGCAAGAAAAATCAGTGTGAGTTCCTCTGTTTGAACACTGGTGTACCTCCTCTTATCCTGGAGGCTTTCTTAAACAGCGACACTCACTCTGCGTCTTCAGTTCTCCTAGAGTTGGTGCTTTATCGCTTGGCCTACAGGTTGCCCACAGCTGTGACTAGACGCTCTCTTCTTTATTCAGTTGTGCTGCAGCAGAAGTCACTGCTCACAGCCTGTCCCAACTTCTGATCGCTGCCTCTCTGCTGGAGCTACTGATCCCACAGCAGAGGAAGGCAGCTGCTCATGGGAGCAATCCCTAAGCTGGCCTAATCCACGTGAGCCAGTTTAGTTTGTCTTTGCTAATCTGGTTCATTTTGGATGTAGTGGCTTAAGAAGTGTTTGTGTGAGCAACACCACTGTGGAGGTTGTGACCTCTAGGAGAGATGGTGGTGGACACTGAAGAGGAAGAGATGATCACCATCTTCTGCTGTTTGCCAAACGCATGTCTCTTTTCACTCCAAGGGTCTGCCAAGTGCTCCTCCTACAGCTTGGGGCCACAAGCTGCCTAGTCAAAGTCAAGTGTTTCTGTAGTCACTGGAGCAGAAGAGAGCTTAACGGGCCGGATTCGAAAGCTGATAGTAGAATGGATTTGTCTTGTTTACGATGAATCCCTTCCATGCTTGAGAAGCGCTTTGCAAGAAAGCATGAAGGTGCTTATTTGGAGCCGTCATAAGTGGGCATGAGGCTGTTCCCCCTGGCCAGTGGGAGTTGGGACCTGTCTGTAAGTCTGTGATATATGGTAACACAGGTAATGAATGAAGATAAATAGTCTGATGCAGTGTAAGAGGAGGAACCAAGAGTTTGTCCATGATGACTATTTGCTTATTATTTTCTCTTCTTGCTACAAATATTTGGGATTTCAGGCACTCGTGTGCTAAGTTTTGGTCAATGCAGGCTTTTTTAATGACTGTGACTTTTAGTCTACTCTTTTTTTTTTTTTTAAAAGACTCATCGTTAGAAAAACTTAACTACATGAACAGGAAAAGAAACCCCTTCCTTTGACAAATTGGAAATCTCCAAAGACTTATAAACCAGCATGAAAGATTGACTTAATGGAGCAGTATATTTTTGATACAGCAAGGAGCCCCCCAATCCTCTGATTAGACTGATATATAGATTTTCTAGAGATTAGCAAAATCTGAAATGCATTAAAAAAAAAATCCAGTGTGACAAAGCAGTTTTGACAGCATAAATGAAACCTAAAGCAATGTAAAATGTAATTACTGCAGCTATCCCTGTGACCCATCAGTATATGCTGCATTGCTCTGGCCTCAAGAGAGCTGGGCTTATTTTCCACCTATTTATTTTTCTGCATGTTTGGCAAGAACATTCTTAGTCTACTCATTTGTTTTTCTTTAGTACCCCTTTCCTGGTTCCTCTATATTCCAACACAGGTTTTGGTGAAAAGATTAAAAATATAAATAAATAAGGGATTGGAAGGTTACGATGAGGGGACAGGAAGTTCAAAGACAAACCGGAATCAATCTCTTACTGCCTTTTCACGTGCTCTGGTGGTAGGGCTGTGCAATTACTTTGTTTAACTTGCAGAGGTCCAGAAGTGCTGGGTTTTATTTACACTCCAGTGGAATAGAGGGGCCCTCGGTGGTATTAGGAATTCATAGTGCTAGGGCCTGTGCGTCTACGTAGTGAGAGACAGTTTCTACTTTGAAGAAACTAAGTGACCATGAGACAGGAGAGGAGGAAAAAGACTTGGAAGTCCACAGGTCACGCAGGTGTAGGAGTTTTGGGCCAGTGCTTTACCCTCCAAATGGCTCTGCTTTCCAACATGAGGTGTCCTGGCATCAGCCATGCGAGTGTCGGGAATGCGACTCTACCCGCCGGTGCTTTCTTCTGAAAAGCCTCTTCAGAACTGAATTTTTTTTTTTTGGCCAAAGGTAGCATGGTGGATCTGTTTAATATTGTATTTTATGTGTCATTTTTATACCCAAAGAAGCAGTGCTGATTTGCTTCTCCCCATGCTGTCATGGTGAGGGAAAGATAATTGAAGACTTAGTGTGATGGAAAGAGAGAGCTTGAATACAAAAAGCTCCTTATGGTTTTTTTTTTAATCTCTTTTTTTTTTCCTCTGCAAGATAACATGTAATTGTTGTGGTGTGACTGGAGGTGGTGCATTTTACCTTAGGGATGATATGAAGGTCACAAACGTGCTGTGAGGAACTACCTTGGATCAGCGAGCGACCCGGTTTTGAGCTGGCAGCCTTGGGGAATGAGTTTTTGATCCTTGATTCACCTTGTCTTGCTAGCCACTGTCACAGCAGAGAATGCTAACTGAATCAGTCAGCAGATAGCTCCAGATGCAAAACCATATCTTTTAAAAATAACCCCAGGGTCGTTTATTTGGTGTTTTGGGGAGGGATCATAGATGGAAATGTTATCTGGCTCTTGGACAGCATCTATCTGAGGTATTTGCATGGCTTCCATTACCACGGGATCTGAGCAACCTTGTAATCATCAGTACGCTTATCCCCAGGCTCCTGCGAGGAGGCAGAGTGCTGCTGGTGGTGTCAGTCGGAGTGAGCTGCTGCCTTGTTTGCCCAAAATCACGCAGGAGGTCTGTCACAGAGCCTGACAGCCCAACGCTGGCTTACAGTCAAGCACACAGAAGCATCCTCCGGTGAGGCAGCCGGCGCAGCCTGGAGCTGTTCACAGGGGCTGCTGGTGCTCATGGCTACGTTTGATATCAAGTCTTAAGAAAACCTCCAATTGCTCTAGTGGTATTAGCTGTAAACTAAAACACAGGTTCCCCAGATGTTTTTGACCTCCGGAAAGCTGGCAGCTCTCCAGTTTTCATGGGCCTTGCTTCCACTTCCATCCCCTTGTCATGATAACTTTTAATTAAAACTGCTATTCTGTGTGGCACATACAAAACTTGGTGCTGGTAATGTATCCTGTGGTGGTTTTTTTTTTTTTTTAATGAGTTGCTTCTCATGTCCCTAGGTCACTTAGAACTTCTGATGGAAATTT
This sequence comes from Fregata magnificens, assembly GCA_013389945.1. Lineage (NCBI taxonomy): Eukaryota > Metazoa > Chordata > Aves > Suliformes > Fregatidae > Fregata > Fregata magnificens. The sequence goes on from WAAD01018800.1 coordinate 69,324, forward strand.
TGCAGGGAAGGGAACTCTCTGTTGGTAAATGGCTAGCACAATGGCTTTCCGGTACTGATGTCAATACGTCTATGATAATTTCTGTAAGCACTTCTACTGTAACATATGATTCTAACAACTACATATCTGTTTTATGCAAAATCATGAATTCAATTGAGAACCCAAAGATAATTAGAGCTCACAGTAACTGGCAACACTAGCTGCATTTTGTATAGTTTTATATTTATGTACGTTAATACAGTCCGAATGGTTTTCTTGCCCTGGAATTTAATGCATTTTAGATTTGCTAATCTCTCTAAAGTCTATACATCAGTTTAATCAAAGGATTAAGGCTTCTTTAGTAAATCAAAAATATACTGCTCAATTAAGTCAATCTTTCACATCAGCTTATAAGCCTTTGGAGATTTTTAACTTGTAAAAGGAGATTTTTCAAGTAGGATTTACACTTTTATAACAGTGCAGGAAAACAGACAAAAATACAAAACAAATAGACATTACAATTAAGTAATGCCCATGGAGAGGCACGTTTTTTTCGCCAAAGTGTGTAATTTTGGAGATGCTGATGTTGTAGGTGAGGTACAATGAATTCACAGGGACTCATGAACTTCATCCTTAAATTTCTACTGCATAGATTCAGGCTAGTGAGGTCTGAGACCAAATTAACCCCAAACATGATATATTCCTGCAGAAATTTTCATTATCTATGATAGGTTGTTATATCTGATACTTTTTGAATCATCAGTAATGGTGTTAAGAGGGGGGAAAAAAACCCCAAACCCTCTCAAGTTTTGAAAGATATAGAAATCTTATGCTTCAGGGCACAAACTCAGTATCTAACAGGGACTGGGCAGAAAGTTTCTGTGTTGGCGACTGTGAATCCATAGTCACCAGTGATGGGTTTTATTTATGTGAGGATTCATGGGGGCTCATGATTATCAATATATTTATTTGCCCCAAACCTTTCCGATGTAGGGCAAGTATAATTTCTTAACTTTACAGGTAGAGAGCTAAGGCACAGATCCCCATACATTTGTGGGTACCCATACACTTTAAAGCTTTCAGGCAGAAGTGACTTGCCCAAGGTCACATAGGAACGTGGTAAAGTGAAGAACTGAACAGAGCTTTCCCGAGCCCCCATGTTGCACCCAGACTTCTGGACCACCCATTGCACCTTCCTCTGAAACAGCGGTTACAGGCTGCTCCTAGATGCAGGCTGAAGTTCTTACACAAAGTGGCTGAAGTAGGTGGGCACCCTTTACAGGGATGTCCATAGTCTGTGTATCAGTGGCTGCTGCGTTCCTTTAACCAAGGTCTTCTTTCAAGCAGCATTGTCACAATTCACCGTGTCGTTGGTATACATCAGTGTCATTTTATTGTGGTTGGGCTGCAAAACAGATAATGCCTATTGGAAACAGCAAAGCTTCTGTAAACTGCCTTAGAGCTAAATTATTTATTTCACACATGTCTGGGAAGGAGAACAAAGAGCTAAACCCAATGCATAGCAGCCCATATAAGAGTCGTTTATTTGTGTTGTGTGCCAAACAGCGCTGTGTTAGATGGGGATGAGGTGGCAATATGTAAGTCAGCGCACACAAACATAGTGTTGCTAAGTTTGACTGTAATGCCTTAGGAAAATTAATTTGCTGTGCAGCCCCTGTGTAAAAATTATTATAGTAGTTGCAATAGCAAACGCAGTTGTTAAGGCTGAGTTCTAATCCCCACTCTTGGCTAATAACTTTTTGCTAATAACTTTCTCAAATTCTTTTAGCTCTGAAATTTTCCATGCTTGGTGTTAGCCCTAAGGTGAATTTTTTGGAAAGTCTGAGAGGATTTTGAATTATGAGAGCATGAATAAAATACATTTTTCCTCCTCGTGCTTTAATAAAACTTTTGCATTCTGAAAAGTCTCTGAAGCTAGAAACTTCAGCTTTGTTTTGTAGCCCTGAGTAAGGAAAGAAAGCAGCATAATTGATGTCTGCAGAATATCCCGGTTCACAGAACTGCAAGAGTTGTGGTGACTGTGTGTGGTCACAGCAACTTTAAAGATGAAGGATGACATTCTCAAAAGTATCTAATGATTTAGGCCCGTTTCAAAAGCAACATTGACATTTAGGAGATTAAATGTCATAGAATCTCCTAGGATCGAGGCACCTGCATGCCTGCCACTCTTGAAAGTAAAAGGCTATTTTAATAGAGCTGGGCAAGGAGCGTTTCTCTTTTCATGAAGCGTGGGGTTATTTTGATCCCCAAGTTGGATGAGGAACCTACATTACAGTTATGTAGTTCCCATGGTGTGCCACCAGCTAAGTCATATAGAAGATGATGGTGTAATGCTGGAAGTGTGCAGTGAGGGATTTCTCCTCTGTGCAAGGATGGAAGTCCTCAGCTACAATTCCTGTGAGGGTCTGTGTGCTTTAGGGTTGAGTAGACTTAGTTTGAAATATTCTGTATTCCTGACAAAAAATTGAGCCACTTTGGTCCAATCTACACCTCTGTGTCAGAGCTTTGAAACATTTAAGATTAATGTGATGAGTAAGTAAAACAAAAATACTTTTAAGCAAATCTTTACGTGGGAAAGTGTTACAATCTGTATCTGACTTTAGTCTATGTATACTATTAAATACAGTTTGTTTTGAATTTCAGTGATATCTTAAAGGGCTTCAGCTGAACTCCACTTGAGCATGTCTGTTAAAGCCCTTAGGTGCCGTCAATACCAGAAGCACAAAAAGTGCTGCTTCAGTGGCTCCTATGGACTTTCCGTGGCTGTCAGTGAGACCTGAAAAGAGACTTTTCTATGTTGCAGAAACAAATCTGTGGCTAAGTAGATTTACTGCCTGGGTCTTCTACTGTCTTTCACTATCCTGTTCTCATTTCTGCTTTTCCAGTAGAGGTCTGTTGGTAAACCTTCTCATAGGAGCTGAATTTCCACCAAGGAACTTGGCTACCAAACGCAAGATGCCTTGGACTGTAACGATGACTAGGTGAAGGCTGCTCGAGTTAAAAATGCTTCATTTACTGATGCCTCAATCAGAGCTGCATTAGGTGTTGATTCCTAAAACATTGTACTTCTCAATGACTTCTTTCATTCATTGTAAATTTTGCAGTTCTTAGAAATCCCTCTATGCTTTAAATAATTGCAAAAATCAGTGCTAGAATAATATGAAAGCTGAGGAGTCCAAAGTTCAGAGCAAGGAGAGTCCGAAATATGTGGTTTGTATCACTAACTCAGCCATGGTACACATACACAGAGTGAGACTAGAAGGCATTTTCCAGTTCAGTTTTCCTTGTTAAATGTAATGTGTTACTGTTCATTATTTAATCTATGCTTTACAATATACAGGATGTATAATGTGGCTGAGTTAATGCTGTAGCTGGAAAGTTAATTTTTGGAATTTTTTTGCACTTCCGGCCTTTTTTTTTTTTTTTCTGACCTGGATTTAGCGACAGCTTTTACATTTTCATCTATGTCCTATGCAGAAGAATTGAATGGTTTGAATGCATGCTGGAGTGCTCACCCTGGGACCAGCAGGAAGTAATTCCCCTCTGGACCCCCCCGCAACTGCTGCTCCCGACTGAATTAGCTGAGTGAGCCTTTGACTGTATTAGATTCTTTTGTTTTCTCCCTCATTTGCTGCGTGGCGAGGGTCAGCTTCATTTTATTCGCTGGAAGCAAGTTAAACATGATGGCTTCGTTGATTCTGGCTCCCCTAGTCCAGAATGAATGTTAATGCACATCTCTTAAATTGGTCTGGTGTCCACCGAATGGATGATGGAAACTTTCCTGCCAGCTTTGGTGGGATTTGTCCGGACCCTTCCTTTGCATCAGTTTAGGGGCAGTTAGAAAAATGATCAGAAAGATCAGTTTTGGGAAGGGACTCCCACATTAATTGACTAGCTCCGTGTGTACGGTATGAGGAAAAATATATCTTACCTGAAATTTTGTGACAATAACAATCAAGTGATTTAAAAAAAATCTCTTATAAATAAAGAATGCGCAAATGTCAGCCACGGAGAGACTCAAAACACACAGTGAACGTTTGGACTGATTTTTTTTTTTTTTTTTACCAATGCCTATATTGCTTCCTTCTCAGTACCTCTGTTGCTTTAAAATTTTAATACATAACACCTTCCTTTCCTTGCGTTTCTAGAACACTGTATGTCATGCATGTTTGGGCTTGGAAATCCTGGGGTTTTTTATTTTTCTTAGGACAATTTCCTCCAAGACCTTTGCAGTGAATCTGGTATGCATCATAGCTGCCATGTGCTAAGCAGCTAAATTGCATTACCAATTGGGGGAATAATTATCAGCCTCAGATTATGGCATTCTTAACGCCTTAATACTGATAACTCTTAGCAGTTCACAAGACCATCAAATGTTTTCTTTTTAATACTGTCACAGATTTTTCAGCGACCACTGGAGATAACATGACAGCCCAGTAGAGTTTGATGTATGTGTCTGGAGAGGGGGAAGAAAAAAAAAAAGTTGAGATTCTCCAGTCAAACCAATGTCTGTAATGGCTTCCCTAGATTAAAATAATCCCTATGGGAAATCCACTATGACAACAGTTCTTATACAGATTTTCCGATTTTTCCAGTCACTGCTTCTGTGCCACAACCATTCTTTGAAACTGTTTATGTTAGTGAAAGGCCACATTCTCAGAGACTTCTTTTTTTTTTCTCTCTTTTTAAAGAATGTGTCTTAACTCCATTAAGAAGAGTTTGAAGTTCTCACTTTCTTCCTTGGGCATTAGCATGCCTATTAGTCCTGTATCTTCTGAATGTTTGACAACGTGAAGAAATGTAGAGGTCAGCTCTGGCTCTCGTATTAAAGGTCATCCTAGTGTTTGCACTTAAGTACAGTATTTATAACATGGGTGATTTCATGCATCAGCCCTTTAGGGGATTGAAGAATTAGGCTGCATGACAGAAGGCCAGGCAGTAACAATACTAAAACACTAACTAGTGTTGATTTAAAAACAAAATGAGAGAACAGATTTGCAGTCTTGGAATCAGGCACACTTATTCCCATTTCCATTCCCATTCCCATTCAGCCGGCTGAACATGAGCCGGCAGTGTGCCCAGGTGGCCAAGAAAGCCAACAGCATCCTGGGTTGTATCAGGAATAGTGTGACCAGCAGGAGTAAGGAAGTGATCGTGCCCCTGTACTCGGCACTGGTGAGGCCGCACCTCGAGTACTGTGTTCAGTTTTGGGCCCCTCAGTACAAGAAAGACGTTGAGGTGCTGGAGCGTGTCCAGAGAAGGGCAACGAGGCTGGTGAAGGGACTAGAAAACAAGTCTTATGAGGAGCGGCTGAGAGAACTGGGGTTGTCTAGTCTGGAGAAGAGGAGGCTGAGGGGAGACCTTATCGCTCTCTACAACTACCTGAAGGGAGGTTGTAGGGAAGCGGGTGCTGGACTCTTCTCCCACGAAACTAGCGATAGGACGAGAGGAAATGGCTTCAAGTTGCGTCAGGGGAGGGTTAGATTGGACATTAGGAAGAATTTCTTTACTGAAAGAGTGGTTAGGCATTGGAACAGGCTGCCCAGAGAGGTGGTGGAGTCGTCTACCCTGGAGGCGTTCAAAAAAGGTGTAGACGTGGCACTCCAGGGTCTAGTTTAGGAGTCATGGTGGTGTTAGTTGATGGTTGGACTTGATGATCTTAGAGGTCTTTTCCAACCCAATGATTCTATGATTCTATGATTCTATGATTTAGACATAACTGCAATACAAATCTAGCACTGAACAGGCTCTTCCCAAACACAAGTCCCAAGGCCAGATTCTTAAAATGGGGAGACTTTCTGAAGAGCCCAGATTAATTCAGCCATTTCTTGTCAGAGGAAAAAGTTGTCATTCTTGATAATGACAGGAATTTAAAGCTACTGGGGAAGCTCCAAACTACTAGGGGGAAAAAATCCGTGAGAGAGAAAGAGCAAAAGACTGGACTATTTCTATGGGTGTCCACTGAGACCCGAGGTCATATGTTTGGAGCATCGTTGCACTTAACCTCTTTGTACCTTTGTTTCTCGTCATACGATCAGCCAGAAAGCTGTGAACGTGAAGAAGGTCATACTATTTCTTGCGTCCCTGCCACTAAAATACTGTTGGAACACATTGCCGTGGCCACAGGTCATAGATTGTCAAATTAAAAAGGAAGATTAGACTTTTCCTGCTCACTACCAGTTCCACGGGGCTTTTGGCTGTTAGATGGTCATTTAAGTAGCAGCTTCTCTTGTTCCCTGTTTAACTTGGAGGTTGCAGCAATCAGGTTGATTCATTTGTGTTCAAGACCTGTGTTTCTGTATAGTAAGTAGCGCTGAAGCACTTTACAGTATTTCTGTAGTGTACATTGTTATTGTAGCACCCTCCACTGGCTTGTCTACCTACTTTACCTCTCTGAAAGATTAATCCTTAGGTATGTCATGTGAAAAGCATCAATTTATTCCCAATTTAGAGTGGTATCTCAGGCACCATGCAAATGTTAGTGTTATACTGAGGTTTTGCTAGCAAAATGTAATTAAACACATTGTTAAAAATAATAATGATTCGAGACTCAAATTCGTGATCAAAGGCTACATAGTATGAGATACTTTAGATATTTAGTAAAAGAAAAATAGTTCAACCTGAAGGAACAGAGAGGTGGTGGTGAATGGTGCCGTACCATGAGGGCTGCCCAAACTGCTAGCGGTGCCGTGTTATCCCTAACCAGGACTCAAAGGTGTTAATCAAAAGGATAGAATTGCAGCTTTGTAGATTGTGATTAAGGTCTGCTCCTTGGAAATGTGACTAATGAATGTCTTTTAATTGTACTCTGTATTCTGCTACTTTTGCATCTTAGTGCTGGTGTTGGGCATGGTGCTGCCAAGGCTGAACAGCAGCATGCCTTCGTGACTTTGCAGATCAGCTTTCCAGGCAGAGTATGGTCATGTTTTCTACATCAAGCTCACTTGCTAGGCGTATATCTCTCATCCTCCTAATGAGCTTTACACAACAGCCCAGGGCCTCTTTACAATTTGCGCACTGCTAGGAAACAGGTCTGCTGGCAGCCAGGAGCCAAGCTGCCTGGTGATATCTGCCCCATCACTGTCTGCCACAGTGGGATGGAGATGAAAATGGGAGGGTCTCGCTTAGTCCTGTGTCACTGTGCTCTTGTAGTCAAAATGCTGCTCTCGGTTAGCGATCTGCTGGCAGGAGTCCTGTTGTGGGTGGTGATGGATATGTGAAATCAAACCGTCTTCGAGGGGTTAAGCTGTGGTTTGTTGTAACGCTTTGGAAGGAGAAAGTCAAAGTTACCAAAACAGTTTTCAATCAGAGTGCCGGGCAGGGTCAGCTCTGGGTGTGGTGACCTTTCTGCTCCGACTGCTACCCAGCTTAAAGTTCAACTGTATTGATATAATCTCAGGGGTGTTTACATGATAGGCTATAAAAACAATGTTGCTCCAGCAAATTTTCACACTTCAATTTGTTTTAAGAGTTAGAAAAAAAATCAACATTTCTTAAATTCTTTTTTCTTACAGACAGGTCTGCCTGAATGAAACAAGCAGCCCCACAACTTTATTTTAAGCTGCTTTTCCTGTTTCCCACACATTGCAGTCAGCAACCTTTGCCCAGGGCAGGATGACCGTTGATTAATATGGAAGACCCGAGTCCTGCCTGTAGCGGTAGGGATGCTCCAGCAAATAGGATGTTTGTTCCAGTTGCAGGCCAAGGAAAAAGGAATTTCTGGAATGATCTGGGTAAAAAATAGTTGTTTCTTTTGGCAGTCTCACTTTGGACAGTCCTTGAGCTGTTGTGTGGTGATTCTATTTACACCAAGAAAATTCAAGCAAATAGGCTGCCCTGGGCTATCAGGATGGCTTCAGTTTCCAACATATTTTTCCTGCATAGCAAAAGTTTGGATCTTTGCCACGCGATCATTTTACAGAACCGTGAGTGGAAAGCGCTCCACTTGTGGTCAGTCTGTTTTCTAAGTTCTCCGACTACCGCTTTTCCAGGAATGGTCAGCGCAGCCCCCTATCAAATGTAATAGCTCTAAATTTGTCCTTTCTTGATCTAATTCTTTACAAACAACTGCCCCTTCCGAACTGTTTTTAGTGCCTGCAATGCTGTTAAATTCATTTAATCCTTGCCACCTTTCATCTGTATAATTATGTAGCAATGACAAGGCTATATACTGCAATGGTGCTAGCAGTTTTCATTGCCCTCAGTGCTTTTCAGCAGAGATGCACGAGTCCTGTCATTGCAGTTCCTCCAGCATCTCAGTATCACTGCGTGCCCATCCAGTTAATGCCTAGTGGTTTGCTGACTCATTCTGGATTTATGAATTCTGGAGCAAATTTCTTGAAGGATAACATCCCCAGGGTTGTGAATAGTCATTGAGAATACTACAGTGTTTTCTTCCTTGTAGGACACATTGCATCCAGGAGAACAACAGGGTTGAGGAAAATAAAATAAATAAAACAAATAGTGGGGGAAGAGCAGAGCACTCTGAAGAGATCTTCCATCTACTGTAACACAGGTGATGAAAGCTGAAATCTGCAGCTTGCTTTCTCTTTTACCATTAGTCAGAGACCCAGACTGGTGAAAGGAAAAAGAAAGCCAATTTCTGTCGATGCTGTAGGACTCAATTGTGCTGGTTGTACATACAGTGGTCCAGGTCTTGGAGAGTTTACTTACTTATAGGCAAGGTTGTGTCCTGTGCCTGTATATCTCACTCACCCTGTCCCCACTCCTGCTATAGCTTCAATGCCAGTATCTCAAGGGCATGCTTGGGAAAAAGTCTTTTGGTTGTCTTTCATGTTGTGCTTGTCTGTGGGAGTATTTTCACAGCTTTTCAGGCTTTCTTTTTGTTGTTGCTGCTATGTTAAAATTAAAGGCCTATTTCCAGCTTGTTCGGGATAAGGCAATTTATATAGGTCGCCCTGAGCAAGTCCTCCCTCTCTGCCCTTCCCCACCCCAGCCTTGTGCAGTCTTTCATAGCTCCTGGGGCAGTTCAAGGTTTCTGTTTTAATTTCTGGTATGGAGCTGATCAAAATTCCTGTCTGTGACCCTCTATATGTTGAAGATAGAGTGTTACCATGGGCTGAAGAGGGAAGAAGTTTTTAAAAAAGAAAACAACCCAGTGGTTAGCTTCCATGGAAATGCAGGAGAAGTGTTACAATTTTTTTTGAGTTTTGCACTATGTCAACAGGCACTCTTTGGTGGCATCTATGGAGAGATTGTAGTTCCAGGAATTGTCTCCAAGCTTTATTTATCAGGGAAATAGCAAAAGAGTTGTTCATATTGCCCATAAACAGTCTTGCAGTGCTTCAGACTGATGTTTGTTCATTCTGTTTCTGCCATGGTTAAAACAAAAATGAAAGTCTAAGATGTAAATCAGCTGATTAGTCTTGCTTGCTGTGTTCAGACCTGGGTAGCTGGATGAGAGAGCACAGAGCGATGCTTTGGACCTGCGCCTGGCTATTCCCAGCTCTGCCGTCCAGCCAGGGATGACCTTAGCTGAGCCATGTTTCTCTGTGCCTCTGTTTCCATGTGTGAAAAGCTAGTCATGATCCTGATTTTTTTTAAAGTATTTTGACCCCTGCTGCTGAAAAGAGCCAGACACTCCTCTTCATGATTTACCCAGGTGCATGGGATAAAAGCAGGCTGCCTTGGAGGAACAGGCTCCCTTCTTTGGGGAGCTCAGTGTTGCTGGAGGTGCATGACTGTCTGAAGTGTTTACATCCTGGACTTCTAAAGTAATATCTGTAGGCCATCACTTTGGGTTGAAAATTGATTTTATTAGGTGAAAATGAAAATGAACTGAAGAAATGAACTGCAAGCCACATTGCTGCACTTACAAAATGCGTTACCCAGCCTTATGTGCCCGGATGTAATGAATACGCAGAGACCACCTACTTTGAACACTCCTCTGATTTTCCAGTTTCTTTAAAGTCTAATAATATTGGCAATGCAGGATGAAAGCAATTGTGAAAAGTGAAAAAGTCCTTGTTTGCCTATCCTGTCATCTGGGGTCTGTTTCACTGAAGCTGAAAATGAAGGTAACTTGCCTTAATGCTGTAGGACAGCTTTTAGTCTAATTGAACCATGCATCGGCAAGAACCCAGTATTGAGCCTTCAGTCTCGGGTTAATCCCTTTTATTGGCTTGGGTGCAGGTTATCATCCCTTCTTATCAAACAAGGACCCCTTTCTTCTCGCTCAGGATCAGAACTAAAAGCCAGTTGAGAAAGAAATGACAAATTCAAAGCTTTAAGCCTCCTCCCCTCCCCCCCCCAAAAAAAAACCCACCCTGTGCATCCATGAGGTGTTCTGCGACACACATTTCAGCTGCAAGGCTCGGGTGCATTTTTGTTGCTAGGAAGCTCCCTCCCTCCCTCCCCTTTGAGCTGTGATTTTTGTAGCAGCAGCAGCAGCTTCAAAGTGTGTGGACTTGGTTCAATTGTTTTGCCCAGCATTTGCCGATCAGCAAGTCAGATTAAATTTATGGGCAGTTGACTAATGCTTAGTATTTGAACACCTGCTTCAACCTCCTTTTCTGGCATAGCTTTTTGAGCAGAGGTATGTTAAAGTCACCGATAGCGAGTGTGTAATGTGGGTCAGTAATATTTTTTTTAAGGAAAATAAAGATGGCTTTTGGGAAAAAATGATAAACAGTTCTTTTGTGTGAGGCAGCTGGTCAAACTCCAGGATCACAATTGTCCTTTCTGACCTTAAATTCTAGGAATCTGCTTAAACTAACCCGGCCAAAAATCCCCCACATGTATTAGTGAACTGTTTTGCCATGATGATAGGTCAGATCACTGAGAAGTAAATAAAAAGATATACTCTGTATATTTTAAATACAGGCAAAGATTTTTAAATTAAGTAATATTAAATCTTTGACAAAGACTATCCTATATATACTTCCCATTTATCCCATACTGGTTTTTGAGAGTCACTTATTCTGGCACTCTATTCTTTAAATATAGTTTAAAACTACCAAAAAATCCCACTTTTTTTCTCCATACTCAATGCCTGCCTTGGTCTTTTGAAACAGCTTCTACAATGAGAGCAATATTTTAACAGGTTTTATGACAACGGACAGGAGGAGAGGAGGAGGAAAAATTAGGCTTATTAAAGGTCAGGACAGTCTAGTAGTGGATATAATAAAATAAGATCTTTATAAAGGCCTGAAACCTTCATGCTTCCGCAGTAGGGTTTCTCGCACTTTCCTCTGAAACATCTGGTCTGTGACTCCCAGAAACAGGATACTGAACTAGATGAACCATGGGTCTGATCCAGTTTGGCGTTTTAGTTCCCCCTTGCACACTCCAAACTCCAGCAGTCAACAGCAATTTGAGGTGTGTGAGAAGTGTATGACCCAGCAAAATTTCAATGCCTCTGAAAGAATCCGATCCTTTGTCTCTTCCTGGGATGTTTGGCCAAATTCTTCCCATCATCTCTTGTATTGCCTTCAAGACGCTTTCCCTGCAGGCGCCCTGGAAGAAAAGGTTGCAACGTCTTTAAAAGCTTTCTTTCCCTCCATATTGTTCTTTGGTAAAAGCATAGCATGGCTGGGATCATTTTTTCATAGAAAACAGCACAATGCCTGCTGGCCTGGGTATCCAAAATATAGTTTTATTGTTGTGGAAAGGCCTTAATGAGGAAGAAAAAAACCCTATTTAATAAAGTGCATCAAGTGCCCTTGGGAAAAATTAGCACACAATGACTTCTTGTGCCGCCAATTGAAACAGCAGATTGGTGTAGTGATAGGCTTTACAGGAAATATTAAAAAAGCACAGATGGCTCAAGTTTACATGTTTACAGTGGAGCTGGAACAGCAGCTAAAACCTTCCAGTATAGTATAATTTACTAGAAGGTCATAGACCTAGTGGTTAAGAATGAACCTGAAGACTATTGTAAACACACTATTAGGGTTTGTAGAGGTTTAATCCCAGCATTTTTTGTTCTTTTCTGCAATATTAGAAGCAATTGGCTGCAGCGTTAGTGAAAAGAGATACTTAAAGCATGGAAAAATGTGACATTCCATTGGCAAATGTGGAGCTGAGCTGTTGCAGGGAGCTGGAAGAGGGTTATGCAATTGCTACTGTTACTATGTAATTAGAAGCTCTTTGGCACTGATCTATGATTCGGCTCGCAACGTGATTAAAAAAAAAAGTACTGAAAAATATAACTAGAAACAAGCTGCTTCAGCAATTACAAGAGTATCTGCTATGCCCTTAAGAGTTGTGGTTCACAACTCCGTGAGGAAGGCTGGCCAGAAAAGAGATACCCAGGGGATCTGGGCGTAAGTCCTTGCTCTGCCGTGAGCTTCCTATAGGGCCTAGGTCAAGCCAGCTAGGATGTTTTCTTATTTAGGTAACTAATGAAATGCTGATTTATTTATTTATTTATTTAAAGGTTGTTCCATCTCTGGTGAGATCTAGTAGAAATTTGACCACAGCAGGTAACAGAGCACTCCGCAGGGATGCTTCGAACTCCCCGGGCATACTTTTCATCATCTGTCTAACTGCAATAAATGTCACTTCTTTTACTCTTCCTCCTCTTTGTTCAGACTGTCAGCTCTTCAGGACAGGAATTGTAACATCCAAAACTCGGATAGAAGATGGATTTTAAGAAGGCCTGTTGCAGGCTGTAGTGTAAGATAATAAGATGGGGTCACTACATGGACAGGCGAGCCTTGCTAGAAGAGGACTAACTGCCTGTAGTGACAGGTGTCCTTTAAGTATGTGATTTATGTGGTTTGTCCCTATGGAAATCGGCAACCTTGGTCAATCGAGCATCTTCTTAACTTAATGACATTTTAACGTGGAACCATGTTCTGCCTCCCCTGCAGTTTGAACTATTTATTTCCTTAAAACAATACCTAGCCCATAGAAATAGGACAAGCAGCTAATCTGGCCCAGACACTGAAAGTAAATCTGAAGTAATGAAAAGCTCTAAACAAAAATATAACAAAATCTAGCTCATGTATTTTCCTTCATGACTAGTTTTCAAAGCACTATGCAAAGCAGTTCAGTGTTGTTATCCCCTTCCAACAGATGGACAGACTGAAGCACAAAGAAGTGATTTGCCAGAAGAGTGATAACGTTTGTACTCAGAAATAGGTGTCTTGAATTCCCAGTCAAATGTTCCGTCCTTTGGACCAGAACCATTGGGTTGCGCTTAGTGGAGTCTTTGCATTTTCAGGGTATAGTAGCTCAACTGGTGCAATTAAATGTTGCCAATTCAACCAAGACATCGTTCCAGTTGCTGTCAGCCCAGGAGCAGCTGGGTTGGTGTGTGTTTTTTTTTTTTTTTTTTTAACTTGCACATGTACATGCAAATGTGAATGGCGTTATTTTCATTTAACAAGCTCCCCTAATATCATTGGAATCGCTTGACAGTTAAGTCATGTTAAATTAAAACTGGCTGCTGCTGCCGTGTCATCGCAATCAACAGTACAATAGGTACATTGTTAACTGAATATTTAGTTTGCAGACAATTATCTTCCTCATCAGAAAGTTGACTTCACCTGGGAATGTTAAAATAGGTGAGTTGAAGCTGGAGTTCTTAGCTAATCTGGTGCTGATCTAGATGGCAATATCTCCATGTGCATTTTACCAAATGAAACCTGCATGACTCACCCTAGAAAAATCTCAACCAATAACATGAGCTCATTAAACACAAATCAATCACCATGGCAACTGAAACCACAACATGGCAAGGAGTACTTCGTAAAAGAGGAAATGTGGGTGAAAGTGCCCACCGTACCCAGCTTTTCAAGCAGAGCTCATTGCTGGTGATGGTTAGGGGATAGAGCAGATGGTGAGGGTTGCTCCAGGACAGGGCCCACAGCAAGTGTAGTGATTTTCTGAAAAACCCACGTTTTGTTCACTACGCGACCTTGTCCAGCCCCTTGCAGCAGAACTCATTTCAGGAGTCAGAAGCCTGGTAGCGAGCTTTGCAATTTAACATCTGGTGGCATTTTATACCTCTCTACTTCTCCAATGGAGATTGTGCGTACCTGGAATGCTGTATGAAGGTCTGAAAATATTTGTGTCCACATGCAGGAGAGAGAAGTGGAATATAATGCGCGGTTGCCCTCACCCGGGTCAGAGGGATGGAGTCCAATTCCAGGGCCTGCGAGCTAAGGTCAAGAGCCAAACACCCTCTGATTATTGCAGCAAGGGCAGGAATCTGTGATGATGTTGAGCACAAAAGGGAGACCTTCAGGTCGAGCTCAGTGCTGTTTTGGCCTCGTGCAGCCTTTCTGTGCCTGCCCTCAGCTTGTTCTGGGAATTCTGCCAACCAAAATTCCCCGCTCACTGTGTGAGTAGCTTTTTAAACATCTCAGCCTAATCTGGGGGTGTACTATGCCACCTTTTCAATTAACGACCTTCTATGAATCCTAAGTTCAGGAGACATTTCAAGTTGAGTATCTTGCAGCTGAATAGGTTTTGCTGTCTGGATGCTCATTCTCCCAGCTGTGAGAATGACGGGGCACGCACTGGCGAATGCCGTGAGCTGAAGCTGAGCGCCTGCCTTCTAGGTCCTAGGGTCAGTATTGTTAGCCCTGATAATTTTGGCAACTACGTGTTTTTCCCAATTGAGTGAAAATTGCGTTTTAGTTGATCTGCATTTCATTTATATTTGTGGGTGTATGCAAGAGGAGAAACAGCTCGATGATCTGCTCTGATTCTCCTTCCCACTTCTGACTTGGGGCGAGAAAGGTTTAATACCAAATTCATCTTGCAGGTGTCCCACATGAGGCAGCATGCCTCACTGAGGTCTCATCGTGTGTCTGAGAGACCCACTTCCCCGTTAGTCTGAGGTCAGTTACCAATGGCTAATGTTCACAATATGTCTGAGGGCAGGGAGCTTCCACACTGGTGAGTGCAATCCGAATGACTGCAGGGGAAGGAATACGGAGAAAAGATTTCCGTTCGAAAATCTGCAGCGAATGATAGATCTCCTGTTAATTGCAATGGGATCCAGACTGGATCACACTGTGGCCACTAGTAAGCAGTTATGAATTAATATATGTGACAATATCCCAGTTTACTAGATCTTCATTTAAACGACATGCACACACATATATATATATTTTTATAGGCACACAGGCTTATGTAAGCCTGTAACCCTCTTTTGCCTGGTAGCAGTAGCTTTAGTTTATAGAAAGAAATGCAGTGTAGCAGACCCCGTCCGCCTCTAGATACGTATGTTTATGTAGGCCAGAGTTCCACATGATGTAAATCAGTGATAGCCATTAAATTCAGTGATGAATATTAGCTGAGGGTGGACTGTTTCTATTTACAGCACAAGCCCTGCTGTGTCTTATGTTTTGATAAGAACCTAAAATAAATTATGGGGCGGGGGGGGGAATAGTTAAAGCTGCTCCACATAGAGACTTCTTAAGCAGAAAATACCAGTGTTGAAAGTGCTTTAATTTCTAAAACCACTTGGATTTAGAACTGACCTCAGCAAATTCAGATGAGAAGTAGAATATTGTTAAAATATAATACTAGCCAGAGGGAGGTATAGCAAACTGTCAAGGGGAGGAGTGGGTTCTCCATGTGAAATGGTTTCTTCTTCAAGAATGAATGATTTTTTTTTTTTTTTTTTAAATATANGCTTGTGGTAAACAAAAAGTCAGGACTAAATGATCTAAATCGTCTCTTCTGGCCCTTAATCTGGCCTGTGAATCTTACTATGTGTTTATGTAAGTCCTGGCACAATGACTTCTTGAGCTCAGCTGTGACTTTGTGGTATAATAACAGAAATACACTGTAATAAATTTGGAAAGTGAAAGTTTGTCTCTATACATAAGAATGCAGAAAAATTTCTTTGTGTTAGTTGTAGGTGTGAATTCAAAACGAGGTAGGTAGCCTGCTTTAAACCATTGGTGAACAATCTATTTCAGAAATAAAAGGCACTTTAATTCAATTCAGCTTAAGTTTGGAAGTGAAAGAATAAAAATCCATTTGAAGTCACAAACTCAGAACCAGTCTATTCTCACAAGGATTTAACACAGTTTAAAAAGCCCTTCCTATGTTCAAATTATACTTCAAATTAATTTCCTCAAGTTGTCCCCATGTAGACAAGTCTATGGTCATGATACTCCTGCTTGTGCCTTTCAGAGTCTCCACACCAAAGCTAATGTTTCCTCATCTCTTTTTGGTGATGATAACTCTGTCCTTTATCTCCTAGATGACTGTTATGTTAAATGCAGCATACATTAAATTGGACGCCTCTCAGTTGGGATGAAATTTATTACTTCAGGGCTTAACATTTCATCTTGGCTTATGATTAGGAGGATGAATGCTGATAGAATGTTGTCTTCATTCTCCAGGAATGCCGAAGAGGTAAATACAGTGTCTTACTGAGCATGGTTTAGACCACACGAGTTGTTGGTCTTACTAGGTATATGTATATTTTTTAGAGAAAGAAATCTACTACTGGAAGCATACTTGTTAAATAAGGGACAGAAGCATGGCAAAGGGGTACTGACACCGAATTGTTAAAAGGTCTAACCAGGCATGACACTGCACAGTCTACACCCTTTGAATCTGATGCGGATGTTGGCTCCAGCATGGTATTAGCGTATGCAGACATAGGTTTGATGATTTAAGGTTTTTCTACTGGTGTTTAAAGTTCACATTCTCTTTCTGTCCTAAACTTCCCATGTGACATGAGAGATGTTAATCCTGCCCAAATCCTGTTAAAATTCAGGAGAAATCGTCTGCCACACCTATGAATATTGTTAGCTGTTTCGGACAGAGTAGGTGATCTCTCGCAGTGTGTCTGTGCAATACATAACAGAATGAGAGTATAAAGAGAGGGACTCAGAGGTGATGTGCATACCTCTTACAGCCCTTAATACTTGCGACTGCCATTGTCTAAGGAGAGTATCTGCCTAAAAATCCGTGAGCATAAATGCGTTGTGTCAGGAAAGGAGAGGGCTTTTGTTTTCCTTTTCATTCAGCTGAGCCAAACTCCATACTGGCTTCAGAGAAATCATGTTGGGAACAGAACTGTTCCAGTGAATTCAAATGGCTGATACTGGTGGGCTGTGATACCTGTGACCTTCTGCGTGCCTTCTAAAGGAGTTAAGTGCTTTCAGCTTTCAGAAGCTGATTCTTTTACTTGCGTTTCGTGCAAGGATGTTGAAACATCACCTTGAATACTTGATCAGAAAGTATCATCTGTTGTTCTGGTCCCTGGTTTGTACTGCATTATATTACCTCACTAGATTATATTTCAGTACTTTCTTTAGAAGAAGTCACGTTAACTTGCCTCAAGAGACTGGAAAATTCAAGAATAAAAATCCACCAAGACTGTTTAATGCAAAGACACCATCTGTGGCTCAGGAAATTCAAAAGTCGCGAATCCACAGATGCTGGGAGAGTATTCTGGATGAATACCACTGCATACGTACCCTGGCTATTTTATTGTTCTCTAGGTACCTGCTAGTGGTCAGAGACAGAATCGGGAGTTAGATGGACTTTTCCTGGGACTTGTTACACTGTTCTTGTGCTGAAAACTGCTTCAACCTCCACATTGACTTTGAGTGGACACTCATGGTACTCCGTTTTCCCATAAATGCTTGTATATAGATGGTGATGATAGTGTTACGGTCATTATTTTTACTTTTATGATCTGCCCCTGCAGTCTCTAGTGAGGTCCGTACCAGGTGCTGTACAAGTCTCTGCAACAACCGGCTTTGAGCCAAAGGGTGGAGTTTTCATCTTCATTTGGAGATTTGAGAGAAGTGCTTGCTCCACTAAATCCCTAAGACACTCATAAATCTCTCTTTCCCAATAGGCAAGGCAGATGTACAGTGGGAAAGGAAAACAAATGAAAACAGGAGTGAAGGGATTTACCTGCTGTCACAAAGCAGTTCTTGGCACAGCCAAGCAAGGAATTGAGGTTTTTTTAGCCTTAGCCTGCTGTCCTGTGCAGTGGGCAATTCCTCCACTCCCCCACCGTCCTTTCATGCAAATGCTGTTGTAAAACAAAAACATTTAAAAGCTTTGATTCAAATAATTCCTCTCTCCAAGCACCAGGCGATGAATCAGAATAGTAAGCTGTCGTTTCCATCCCTAAATCCTACATGTTCTGGCAGTTCCAATATGAAAGACAATAGCTTAGGACAAGTAGTTGCAGTAATTTCTATTCTTGACCACTTTTCATTACTTTGGTGATCAGAGATGCTCTCTTGAACCCTGGCTCAGCCTCTGAATATTCCCTGCTCTTTATAACAGTGTTGGTTGCTTGCTGAAGCTGCTTTGAAGGCATGATTGAGTTAAATCACCTATAAATCCTACTTGACACAATATCTGTTTCAAGGTAGTGAAATATACACTTAACAAAATCGTTCTGAATCATTAGCTGGTGCTGGAAGAGAGGAAGTATTTCAATCAAAGCTTACAAGCATTTTGTCTTACATTAGCTTTTTGACAAGACCCCAAGGGGCCAACTTTTGTCTTGTTAGTGTCAGATACAT
Source organism: Fregata magnificens (assembly GCA_013389945.1). Lineage (NCBI taxonomy): Eukaryota > Metazoa > Chordata > Aves > Suliformes > Fregatidae > Fregata > Fregata magnificens. The sequence continues at coordinate 87,806 of WAAD01018800.1, forward strand.
CACACAGTACTCAGAAGTCAGGATGAAAAATTCACTTATAAGAAAGATTTATCCGAAATCATAGATGCAATGGAATAGATGGAATTGGAGACATTTAGTACAGTAAGAAATGGCCAGATGTATAGCTCTGGGGAGGAAGATCTTAGTCCGTATACATTGACCATATATAGTAGAAGTAGACAGACTGTAGCTTTATCAGTAATTTGCAGGAGTTACCAGCTTTCAGCCATTGTGTTCTGATGGAAACTGTATTTCTTAGAAGCATGTTACATGTATTTTTACTATTACTTTATAAATAGTTTAAGGCCATTTGATAGTCTGCTTTGACCTTCTAAGTAGCAATAATAAGGAATAATTTTTCCCAGGTGATTCTGCCATGAAACCAGTAACTTCTCTTGAAAATTGAGCATATTTTAAAAAGAGCCATAATTTGTAAAGATATAATCAGAGGGTTTGCCAAAAAAATCACTGTTTCTCGGTGTAGGGTTTTTCAGGTCAGGACCTTTATTTTTGTATATTGTACAGTGCTGAGCCCTCTGGTGGTGTTAGCAAACAAAAAACACAGTGCAGAGTCTTTGTAAGAGTCAGCCAAATTCACCTTTGGTGTAATGGCCTTGAGGCTATTCAGGATGCATGAGGAATGAATTGTCCCTCGTAGAGAGAGGTGAAAAACTAGCCGCCTCTTGTGCCTGGAAGCACCTGGGGGTGCTACTTCTGTATAACTCAAACATAGCTTGGGCATAGGAAAGCTGTGGTGAGGGAGGGAAAACAGACCCATTGTTTCGCTTCCCCTAATAATGTTTCTTGTTCAGTATATTAAAAAAAAAAAAAAAAAAAAAAACACCAACCCAAAACTTTGAAGAGCTTTACAGTTGTCACACAGCTGTCATGTAATTGGTCTGATGTTGCTTCTTAGCCCTGACTGTTCGATCTACTGTCATCGCTTCACTCTGTGTTAGGGTGTGAACAAACAAAACAGATTCACTACCCTTCTTTTTGGTAAGATACAGCTAAATAATCCTTATCTGGTCCTATCTGGGGACAGTTTTCTACAACTATTTCTTCTTACGGTGCACGACCCATTTAAGCATGACTGTTACAGATCAGTATGTACAAGTATCAATATGTTAGTGTACAATGAAGTCTGTGCATGCTGCTGCTCATAGACTTGTTTGTGATGGAGATAACTGAAGGTTGAAAGCAGAGGAAACAATAGGCAGGGGAATGCTGATGACTGAGAAGAGATGATAAAAAATTACATTCATGTTTCTTGCATGCAGCTTTACGTTGAGTTTGCAGATTTGGAAGTTTCAGTCCTCGTAATATTGCACACCTCTGTCAGAGGAGGGCAGAAGATTTATCTTAAAAGGCCTGCCTTGTGTAATCACCTCCAGGAAACTAGAGACACTAATCTATGCTACCTACAGTAGTGCAGTACAACAGCGCAGTGGGGTCTGGTCCCTGAACGGGCTCTGCAGTGCCTATAGCTTCTCCATTTATTTATTAACAACTGTCAGTAAAACCTTTCTCTTCTCAGTGCCACATTTTAATGTAGTTACTAAGAATTTGGATTATGTGCTGGGCAAGCTGTTGATGTAAGACACCTCTGTGCACCTGTCCACTTAGAAGGCTGATCTTATATCGGTCTTTACTTCAGGAAGTGGCTGTTACTAATAATTTATTGAGTGCTGACAGCGTGTTCTTCTCTGTCCAAAATACCTCCTCCCTACGAAGACTGCATACTGAGTAAGGCAGACAGTGCCCTATAAATCATGATCAAATACAGCCATGCTGCGGTGATTCAATATGTGATTCATTTAAGATTGGAGGGGAGGAGGAGAGATGGGAAAAGATGGGATAAAAGCACTTTCCTGAAGAATGCTAAGTGTAGATCACAGATTATTTTCAATTAGATTTGCTGGCGTGCGGCTTTTGCATGCAGGCAGGAACTGGTCGTCATGTGAACTGTCTGCTTTATTCACGGGAGCAATGCTTAGATGTCCTTCTCAGGAGCTACTTAAAAAGCAGTTCTGTTTATCTGTAAAGGAAAAAAAATTATAGATGTTGCTCTGCTTTTCAGCCCTAAGGTTATGTCTATTTTCACCAAGTTCTTGCTAAGCATTTGTTCTTGAATCAAAAGATACTTTCAATTGATGAAAGCAATTAAACAATTTGAAGATGGTTGTCTGTGTTAGGTCTGTCTTTAAGGATTTTGGTGTCTCTCAGAAATTCTACACTGAAGGTTTCTGATGTGTGTCAAAGAACTCAATTTAAACTCAGGTTCTGGGGCAGGGTGGGTGTGTGTATGTGTAATGACACAGGAAAGGAAGTCTGTCTTTCAGTTTTGCTGTCTGAAGAGGTGTTCAGAAGACTCCGCAGCTTTTGTCAGACTTGCTTTCTTCTGTGAATGACTTAAAAGTTCAAAGAGACTGTTACACAGACCTACGTCTGAGAGACTGGTCTCCCTCAGGGGTATCAACCATCAACCTTTGTTGATGATGACTGAGTTATTCTCCTGGGTAGTACAGAAGAAGTTAGTGGGACCGCTGTGAAAGTAACTGCATAGCAGAGGAAATGCAAGGCTCACAGTTTGACCCCAAGGTGTGTCCTGGTAATATTTTAACCCCTAAGCGTCCAATTCTGGACAGACGTGGAAACAAGGTACGACATTATCAAAGCCCAGGGGCTGTTCTGCTGTGGCAAGCTCTGTTTTCCTAGAGGGTGGGAGTGCTTTGCACGCTGTGCTGTCGTAGGCACTGGAGGTAAACTACTTTTAAAAGCATCTGTACGATTTGGGAGTCTATAGGTTCAGACTGACATATGATAGTCAGTTAAAATTAGGCAGCTGAAGTTACTACTGCCCACAGGTGTCTGCCCTGTTCCTCTGACGGACATCATTGCCCTGAGACAGCGATGTCTGACCTACTTGGGAATTGCCACCGTTTACAGCCTGGCACGTTCAGGTTTCCCTGCAGCCTGCTCTCTAGGCTTATTTTTATGTGCCAGCCTGACTGTTAATGGTTGTGCCACCTTTGCTGCTCTGCCAGCTTCTGTCTGAGCCCCAAACGCATCCCCTTGCTTGTCTGTGGGATGTAGGCAACGCCACATAAGCTATGTCTCCACTGCAGTTGGAGGCGTGCAGATCCTCCAGACTCACAGGAAATGGCAGCCCGTTTAGCTCCCACCCGGGCCTGAGCACCCTCTTCCTTCTGTGCGACCACCAGGGAGCAAGGGAGACGATCACTGCATCTCCAGGGGTACAGCCAAGCTACGGTTCTAGACCCAGGATCTTGAGTCTAGAAACTCCCCTCTGCTTTTTGGCCATGCAGGTGCCGTGCAGGTAATCTGTTCAGCATGCCTGGCTGGACAAATGGATCTTGGCCACAAGCTCTGCCAGGGGCATTCTGTACAGGTGCCAAGAGTGAATCTGCATCCATTCTTCAGTTTGGATCGTGCTTGAGCTTTTGAAGTGAATCTTTCTACTACCACACTTCAGTTAACATCACAGAGCGGTCCTGGACTGCTTTTGCATGAGGCTAAGCCAGAACATATGTGCATAACATACTCTAAATGCTGACAGGCATTCAGTTTATAGGTTAGGTTTAGGGATAGGGTAGATCTCAACACTGTTTTTTTTCTAGATCCTCTTGTATTGCTCCACAGTATTTGCTGATATAAATGTAGCCTTAGGCTGGTCTTAAGGGTGGCTCTCAGGCAGCAGTGTTTCCTAATGCCTAGGGTTCTTTTTAAAATATGGTCTGTTTTCAGATGTACTCCAAACCAACGTCGCTTGTCATAAATTGTGAGAAATCTTCACAAAATTGGAAAGCAAGAAGGAAAAAACCAACAAGAACTTCCAAATTCTGCTTGTTAAATCAGGATACAGACCTGAATGACTCAGAAACACTGGATTCACCCCTCCCCTCTCTTGCACCATGCATGGTATTTCACACCAGCACATATATGGCGGTTCTCAGATTACCAAACCGCGGTGGTAGCACCTGCCCCTGGGCTTGCGGTGATATAAACAGGTACGTTCCTGCAGGGTAAGGCGAATCTCAGCTGGTATCAGGGAGGTGGCCTGGGGAGATTTTTCCTTGGGGAGACACAGTGCACTGTCTTACACAGGGCAGCACATCAACCCCTTGCTTTGATCCCAGGGCTCTGCACCATTTTGGGCTGGTAGGTTCATCTCTCCTCAAGAGGGCAGCAAGACTTTAGGGAGGGCACCCATACTGTAAGCCTGCAAACCTTGCAGAGAACTAGGGTAATTTTAGCAAGTCTTTCACAAATAGGTGAACGTCCAGCTAACACATGTCTCAGGTCTAGGTCAGAGTCATCTCTGGAGTCTAGGTTGCTCAGATTATTCCGTCTTTACATCAGGGATTTTACCAAGCTTCAGTGCAGCAATATGGGGAGCCTGTGCAAAACAAGCTGGCCATCTGTATGACTGTGGGTGGACAGAAATCTCTAACACAAAGATGTCCAAAGACTTTCAGTAAGGGAGGGGGCTCCTTTAAATTCCAGGCACCAAGAACAACTCTGAAATGGGTAGTTTTCATCCGTGAGTCACTGGCACATGTCAGCTTGGGTTCCTCTCCCATTTCCAAAAACTTCCTGGTAATGAATTCTAGCAACCCGCAGTATATTGCAGCAAACCAGTGAAAGGTTAGGCACTACTTGTATTGTTAACCTACACATGCAACATGTATCAACATATCCCAAACTGTAAGTAGGAGTCTTGTGAATTCCCAGCACTCAATATACTTGTCAATACACATTTATTCTCACTAAGCTTGGAACTTATGAGCTAATTAGGATTTATTAGAAGGTAAATGATCTTCTTAACAGAAAATACAATTTAAACTGATGAGGGTTTTGTATAAACACACATGTGCACACACACGTTTGTATAAGATTCTCATTCAAGTTCTTGCCCTCCTCTGTATAAACCAATATTACTATCTTTTCTAGTGAATCAGAGAAAGGAATGGATTATTTTTCTTTTTATTAATCAAAATCTATTTTCAAGCAAAACGATTTGAGCATTACTGGTTTTAGGCATCAAGGTAATGGCCATTAGAAAAACAGACATTCTGTCTGCAGCCAACAGTCTCAAGATGTGCTTCGTGCATCATTTCTTTGTCTTTTGAAGAACTGTCCACAGTCTTTCGAGTGTCCTGTCCGACACAAGAGGGTAGTGAGACTGATGGGCCAGCCCATCCGTAGCTCCAAGAGGACGACGTAGGCTGTGTTTTGGAGTGCTCCTGATATTAGTAGTACTTAAATGACTTAAAAAAATCATGAGGTATCACCTTTGTGCAGTGAGGTCCCTGTGTGGACAGGGGGTGAGGCAGGTTTGGAAATATGCCATGCTCTTGACCTTCTGCATAACCATTCCTTACTCGTGATGTGGGTATACCCTTCAGCACTCTTTGTGAACCAGAGAGCAGGCAAGCCACCAGCGGTTCAAGTTGGACCATTCCCACTGCTTTAACCAGCCCTTCCCATGTACGTTTTGCATGTGGGAACAGGAGGGGAGATGGTTTGGGATGGGAGAAGGGGTGAATCAGTGAGAAAGGCTCCTAAAAATGTCTTCTACGCAAGAGAAATGCTTCACCTAGGCAAGGAGAGGGAAGGAGGGAGCTAGCTATATCTCTGCTAATAAATTAAACAATGCGAAGGAATGTTCCTGGGCCGGGAGCGTGACTGCCTGCCCTGGTAAACTGTTAGAACAGTCCCTGGCGAGGTTTTGGCATGCGCCAACCAGTGCTGCCCCGGGTAGTTTTCGAGTATGGTTTGGCAGCGAGCGTGTTCCTGGGACCGTCCCCAGTCGGCTGTTTGCATGCAGCCTCCCTGCTTTGAAGGTTAAGGGTGTTTACTGGCGGAGACTCAGGCCGTTCTGTGCCAGCTGGCCTCCATGCCCAGGAATGTTCCCAGGCACACTTAATTTACTTGTATAGATATAACCTAATGTTAACAGTTATCATCTGTCCCTGAATCTCACATCGCTGGGCTAAACTAGTATGGGGCTGCTTGTACACAAGCTTTTTTTCAGCAGTGGCTTCTGCTGCACGGGGCATTAAGGCTTGTGTTGTGTGCACTTGAAATGAGGTCAAGGCGTCTTCACTGAGAACCCTGACACCAACAGCAGCTTTGTCCCAGATATGTTCCTACTGTAAGGGCTCCGAGCAATGATGCTTTTGAGACTACAGCAATGAAGCCCCCCTTTATGGTAATTCCTTTCAGTTCATCGGCAGTTTAGGTTGCCATGCCACGTTTTCTTATTTACTTCTCATTAACACTAAGTTTACTTTGAAATTGTTGCTTTCTAAAGGAGGAATCCGAACCCAATTGAGTGGAAAATTCTCACTGATTCTATAGGGATAGGATTTTGCTGCAATTTCCTATATCCATCAACTCTCTGTATTACTGGTTATTTTATTTTAGATGCATTTCTTGTATTCTTTCTAGTTATTTTCTTCCGATATTTCTCAGCCTTCTGACTTCCATTGTATAATTTCTCTTCCTTCTTTGCTGTTCACCATTCTTTTCCTCTCTGCATCTCCAATCCATTTCATTATGTAAAAAGTCTTTGGCGTATTCATTATATAGTTACTGAAACCGTATTTACAGGAGTTTAGGGCAGCACAGATTACAAAAAATTACAGGTCTAGTGGAAAAATATAATTTTTGCATGACAGTGTCTCCTTTTGGATTGATAGCAGTGAGCCGTATGTCATGGTGCCTAGATGTGCATGATTTCTTCATTAATGATCTGGAGGAAAATAGAATATATTTTAGGATTGGCATACGCTTTCTATTCAAAGACCAAAGAGATTAGTACATGCTTCAATGATATGACAGAAAATTTGTAGTAAGCTGTTAGTCATAGCTGAGATAGTCACCAGATTTTGTGATGTGGGAGCGATGGTGGTACTTTGTGTATTCTTTATTAGGTGTCCGTAATTATGCTTTGCTGGTGACCTCTGTCTCTAAGCCAAGGCAAACCAGGCATTTTGGTTCATTATAGTATAATTGTAGGATTTCATTGTTTATTTTTGTAACCTGCATAATGATGTCACCTGCAGATAATGTTGGGGTAGCCACTTTCCACAGGTGTGGAGGGAGTGAGTTGTGCTGGGGAATACTTACGCTAAAGGTTATTAGCTTTATTCTTTAAGAATAAAAATCCCCAAACTTTTTATAGACCTCTGTCTGAGATGCATCTAAGAGCTGAAGTCAGTGAACTATTTTATATTAAAAAATAAACAGGTACATGGCATGGTGGCAGCCCCCTTGGACGCAGAGCTACCACCTTCTCCTCCTGCAGTCCAAAACTGTTGGAACAGGCATATCTATTCCCATATGCTCCCTTTTGATTTATTTTGCATAGTTGGAAAATAATCACAAAGTCTTTTATTCACAGAAGAACTGCTCAGTGTGATGCAGGTGACTGACACGCAAATAACGGATCTGGAATGATTTTGCAGTGAATAAAGGAGCAAGTAGCCCCCCTGAGTCTTTAATACTATTATTTATACTGATGAGAGACTGTGGTTTTCAAGGTAAAGCTGATTTCTCACTGGGAGTTGGACATCTGAAATGCTTATGGTATTAAAATCTCTGACTGCTCCATCTGAGCAAGCATAGTTTCACCTGGATCCAAAATGGCAGTAGTTCGGAACAGATGCATTACCCTTGTCTTAAATTCATCTGTGATATATCCCACCATAATGCATATCCATATATTTCCATTTTGATCTAGTCTTCTAATCTGATTTGGTGGATACAACTCCTCAGTAAAGACAGAAACAGTTACAAAGCATGCTGCAATGCACATCTCCCATATCTTCTTAAGAGATGCATTTTATTCTCCTCTGGACCACCAGCTCCACAGCCAAATTAGCCACCTCTTTGAGAAGAAAAGGCCAATGGCCTGAAGGAAAGTTTTATGGTTTAATGAAACAGTAAGAAAACAAATATTAAGTTCTTAATGAAAGAAATGAAAATGAAAAGTGCACAGTAGTCAGTACTTTATGATCCATGAATTCCTTTCTCTTGCCCTGCAGAAAGCACATGTGTTCTGCAGTAGTTGGGCTGATCCTGTTGGCAAATCTTTTGTTCAATGTAATGGTGCAGGATCAGGGATTTGGGAAGGAAACCGGTAACAGAAGAAGTAGATGAGACCTGCTGAGACATAAATCCAGCCTTCTGCTATCATGGGCTCTGGACCATAAAATCACTTCCATAAACTTTTCAAACCTCCATCACTGATTGTCAGATTTCTTTGTCCTCACAGCTCCCCTTGGCATGCTTTTCTAGTGACTCACCTTCTTCTCATTTTTTGCCCAAATTAATTCATGGCTGTAGATGCCGCTTTGTTCTTGAGCCAGAGTTGTTCTTCAGCTTGCATGGATCTCCTTTCTGCTGTGCATCCCTCTGACATACATGGCCACAGCAGCTACACTCCCTCTGCCTTTCATTGTCAGCCATGACAGACGAACTCTTCTAGACATCTGCCATGGGACCGTGCTTTGATTTTGCTAGCAACTTTGCCCTGTCCCTGTCCCGGAATTCCTACTTAGTATGAAGGCTGGAAAACCACATAAGGCGACACCAACGTTAGTGTCACTTTGGAAACCACCCCCAACAAACTCTGGTGGTGACAGCATGTGTGAAATGAACTATGGTGTCTCACAAATATCAAACCAAACCCATTGACTACGTATTTCTTTAGATGACTTTTTGTGTTCAGTACTAAAATTTCTGGGGAAACCCTGACACACAGACATTGTGAAGTACGTTGCTGCTGCACACGATGCACACCATGTTGCTCTCCCAGCTAGCAAGAATGCTGATTGTGGGCCACACCACTGACACAGGGCTCAGGATTTGATTTGAGTGGAAATTGAGTGGATGGCTCATTTCTGTGGTTACTGGTTTCTGTATTTCAGTAGGTTCAGTTTTTCATCGCTAAGGTCAGCATTCTCTGTGTTTTCAAGGTAGTGATGATTCCTTTACCTATTGAGTTTGCAAAGTCTTCGAGGCAGAATCTGCCAGTTTCTGTGGGCGAATTCATCACTGAACGCAACAGGATCATGACAACCGAAGGCTTTTAGAGAGAGAACTGTAATGTGAGTAATTGTCATTACAGGAGCGCTTTCAAAGCAGTCATTTTCAAATGATTTTACGGTTTTGCTACGTAAGTCACACGGTACCGAGGTACGCTCAAATCAAAGTATTTCGACCTCAGTACATTTGAGCTAAGCCTTTATTGATGGAAATTTTCATGGAACACATTTTCTCATGGAAATTTAATTTTCTACATTTAGAGCTGTATTTCTTGCAGATGAAGTGAGTGTGCTTGTTCATTGTGAAGATAACAATACAACCAATGAATTGCATATGCCTGGGTAAACTCTAAACACACAAGCCTAACATGGAATATAAATCTAAATGTCTTGCACATGCTATGCAAATTCAAGAGTCTTCAATAGGGCCCTGTTTCACCAAGGAGTTGATTCCAGAAAAGTTTGAAAAAGCAGTGGAATAACTTTAACATTATTAACCCACATAAAGACTCCTGAATATAGTACAAAATCACTCATGTTGATATTGGCTCCCCCCCGGAAAGAAAAAGAGATCAAAGTTTTTTTTTCCCCTGAAAATATTAGCCTTGAGTTTGTTTTCAGATCTTTAATGTAAAATTGCATTTACTTTCTATGTTTTCAAGACTGAGGCATTATTGTTACTCCAGTTCAGTAGGCTTTTTATAATCACTTCATATACTCACATTTATTTAGCTCCTTCTTCTGAATGGCAAGGAGATGATTTTCCCTACAGAAATGGAGGGTCTTTTCAAAGATGGACATATCTTAAAGAATTGCACCTTTATGATTATTCATAGATTTGTTTATAAGATTAGAGCCCCATAAAGTGTACAGAAGTAATTTAATTGGTCAGCTAACACTGGCTTGGAATAAATTGCTGAATCCCAATGCTTTATTCGTTTTCTGTTCTAGCATATTGTACTTTTTAGTGCATTGTAATACTTGGTTACTTAAACAAGATGAGAATGCTCGTTTCAACAAGAGCGGGACTAAAGCTGGGGTTTTTTTGAAGAATATTACATATTGTCTTTTAATGTAACAATTTCAAAACGGTGCCTGTGTATTCCTGTCAAAACAGAATTATACTGCATCTTAATGGGATATGTTTAATATCTGCAGACAAAACCACCAAGTAACCTTCTCTAATACATCTTGACGTTCTGCTTTAGATCTTTGTTCACCAGGGACCACACTGACTCTGGGATTTTGTGCAGCCTTGAGAGAAGTATTGGGGCTGAAGAATATACTACCAGTCAGTGTACTGTTACACTCCCTAGGCAGGCCCTTACATGAGGCGAAGGGATGTGAAAAAACCTTTTCCATTTCAGTTTTTTTAACTAGACTTTCCACCTCCTCCACCGTCCAGGAGTGAGAATACCTTTATCATAAACTGCTGGTACTGCAAAGATGAGTAAATGTATTTGGAGCAGCCCGGATCCTGGGTGACACCAGCAATTCTGTTCACTCTGCTGAGAAGAAATGCTGTAAGTTTTCCTGGTTCCCCAGAGTCTTGAGAGACAGCTGGAAAACCACTGGATGGTCCATTTTTCACATGGCTTGAGCACTGAGGGGGAGCAGCTCTGTCCAACCTTCGGCTGCTTTTTCCTGCCTAGAAGAACCAAAATAGCTAACATGGAGGCAATGGTGAGGGCCAGGATGGCTTCTTTCTTTCCTTCAAAATTAAGACCCTCTTCTGCAGTCATGGTGTTAGAGGGGAGGTCTTGCCTGAGTGAGGAATGCGGCACAAAATGGGTTCCTTACGCCGGGACATTAATTGCTGTTGAGAATATTTATGAACGGGCTTCTTTAATGAAGTGATTTGTTGGTCCTAAGTAACTGCTTTATCTCATCAAGTCCACAGCACAGGAAATCTAATGTGAAGGTTTGGTCCCAGCAAAGTATGCTTGGCTTGAAGAAAAGAATCACACTTTGGAAAAAAGGAATAATGGAATGTTAAATTAGTAATGGCTTTTGCAGCTTGTTTGCAGTTTGATCTTTCTATGCTGTAAAAATTATTTCAGTATTTAATTTCTGGGGCTTAATTTGTGCCTTTGCTTGGATTACTTTTTAAAGGATTTCTTCTGCTTGGAAGAGTTTGTTTCCTGCAACAGAAGAATAATATTACAATAGATGGTTTGCATTTGGCTGCCAGAAGCCCCAGCTGCTGGTAGGAGGATATTCTGAGCAAGTGTGTAAATAATGTTAAGACTGACAGGCTTCCTTGAATCTCCACGAAAACATAGTTTACCTCTCCCAGGCCTCCAGCCCAGGACAGCAATTACGTTTGTATTACCTTGACTTTTATAGGTCTGTTGAGATATTCAAGAGAGAGATAAATGCTCATCTGCCTGGCTGGATTGGAGTCACACAGCTATGTCTGTGTTGCTGTGGGCTGCAGCTCATGTAAACATGCTCAAGCTATCTTTACGTGAAGTCTCTTGGGTATTGCTATGAATACAAACACGGGAACCTGGAGCTCAGCGTGTGGTACCAAGATCTGGCTAAGCTGCACTGAGCTCTGTGCTGCGTTAGCCGTGCATCTCGGCGCCCAGCCAGCTAGGTAAGGATATGTCGATAAAACCTGTAGTCATAGCTTCCAGGTGTGCTCAGCGAGCTTGAAGTAAACAAGGGTACTGGTTTGACACTCACTTTTGCACCCTGTTGTGGGGGTAACAGACCTTATTGGGCCCATAGAGGGGTAGAGGAAGAGTTACACCCACTGAGATGGTGCTGGTAACTGTCTCCATGCATTTGTCTCCTGTCTCAGATGTCCCTGAATTTCTCCACACTTGAGCTCATTAGGTTACATATCTAGACTTACGAAAGGGAAGCTGATGTGCGGAGAAATGAAATGATTTGCACAGGGTCAGGAATGGTAGAGCTGAAGACTGAATCCAAGTCTCTTGAAACCACGCCAGTACCTCAACCACAAGGCCACCGTTCCTTCGTAGCATATTTTCCTTTGACTCTAGCAGCTTTTGCAGCTGGCTGGCTTTGTAGAGCAGATCCAGAGCTCACTGAAGTCAGTGGGAGTCCACTTACCGATTTCCAGCAGGCTTGGGATCCGTCCCATTAGGTGCTTTTTTCCTATACCCTAGAAAGAATAGTTCTGTCTTTTAATGCTCTCTTTACCTGTCCATGTTGTGTATTAGGGAAGCTGTACAGTTTGAGATTAGGGTTGTTTATTTTACCTTGTAAGGACCCCTGGCAACTGTTGGAAAACACTGATAGAAACCAAGGTTATTGCTCCCATCTCCTCACTGGAAATTTCTGCTCCCTCAGAGCACAGCTACATAAACAGCTGATTTGGCATTTAGCACAAGGGAAGGAACGGAAACGCCTGGCAGGGTGGTGGGAATGAGTTATTGGAGGTGGTGGGGGAAGGGCCAGAGCCTTGGAGCAGAGCTACTGCCGGTGGAAGAAGCTGTGCTGGATGCTGAATCTGCTGTTTGTGTGGCTGCAGCCTTTTTGAAGAGATGGGAACTATCAGATGTGGGTGGGAAGGAATCTCTTCAACTGCTAATAAAATGTTATGATTAGTGTGATCACTGATCACCCAGTTGGTATTTAACAGCTGTATGCGAAGATTTCCTTTAGTTCCTCAGGGTCAGTACTATCCACTGCCATCTCCCTAGACTGCACAAATGATGGCTGGGAATTCACTGCTTTTTTTACGTTTCCATATTTCCCCGTGTGAGCTAATACCCATTTTTCTTAGCGGACTTGTCTCCACTCATGAAGAATTCGATCCTGTTCTTTACAAAATCAATGGCTAAGTTACCAGTGGCTTCTGGTCATGGTTTTGTTAGGTTTTCTCTGTGAGGAAGGGAGAAGGCTGAGCAGAGCTGAATGCAAAGCTGATGTGCACCAAAACCTACCAAAACTTTAGCTGTATTCCTGTTGACTGTATTTGGCTTTTGATCTTACCCAAAGAGCATTGAAACTGTCATTTCAGCGAGTCATTTAAATACTTCAGTGTAGTCATTATCTTTATTTAAAATTATATACATGGGCTAGAGACTAAAACGTGCTCCTGGCAGGTCCTCTGCTTGTTTGCTGATACTGCTGAGGACCCCAGAGTCTGGATTCATCCCAGTCTGCATTAGGGATGGGAATAATCAGGAAGGATGAAATAAAATAAATAATTAACTAAGTCTTAGTTAATAGTTTAAGTGGGAGACCTAATTCCTCTGTGGGCCTGAGAGCCCTCTGTAATCAGTGAAGAAAAAATAGTTACTTCCAGAAAGCAATTCAGAAATTTAGATGGGATGCAAGTACCTAGTCTTCATGGTCCTGTAGTCGTTTCTACTGACTGTAGGGGGGAGTTCAGTGTAGGTAAACTCCTAATTTAAGCAGATTAGTGAAGTGCCTGAAGTTAGGTGAGATGGATTTGTGGGCTGGTGACTAGTGATTTCTCATGGACCTCACTAAACTTTCATGGAGCTGCTTAACTACAGATATGTTGTTTAATAAGGAAAAGAGAAACCTGTGGGAAAACAAAGAATATCAATAATCACACGTACTTACATCTGGCAATAAAGTTTTTGGAAAAAAAATCAGTACAGCAGCTTGTTGCCTTTGAAACTTAATGCTATTAAAACGTTCAACATGAAGTTTCTATTTTTAAAATAGCAGTTGAAAGAAATGCGCAAGATTAATAAGAAGCTAAATTGAAACCACGTTGGTTCATAGGTAATACAGACAAACTCTGAGTTAACGGGGAAGCATTCTTGGGGAGAGCTATGTGTGCGCTCCAGTTTGGGCCACTGCTTGTTTGGTTTTTATTTTGTCTTTCTTAGAAAGCAGAAGGGGGTAGAAATACCAGCCTGTTAAATCTTTTATTTCCTTTTTTAGACTGTTGTTCAGTCGAGTTTATTAAGCTTTCTGAAACAGCAGCATATGACAAGTCAAGACACCGTCTACCACCCCAATACATAGGGAGTCGCTAATATAAACCATTCTCTGGCAGAAGTGGACAACAGGTTTGCCCGTGGAAAGCCTTAAAGGCAACCAAGGAGACATGTAGCAATCATGTAGGAAGTGATGAAAGGGAGATTTGAGTATTGAGCTATTTACCTGGAAGGGAGAAGCCATCTGACACAGGTGTCCAAGAGAGCTGTAGATCTCTGTTGCTGTTGGAGGAGATGCAGCTTAGAATAGACAATTCTTGTCTAGCTAAAAAGCAGGAGAGAGGAGCTGCACCTCCAAGGAAGTGTTTACAAAAGCAGTTGCAGATAAAAGTTTGTTCCAGGATGACCGCAGTCTCGTGCTAGTAACCGTAATTGCCAGCCCAGAGGACTGGATGGACTCTAGTTCTTGACATTAGATGAAAAAAAAAAAAAAGGGAGTTTGAGCAGGGAAGTAAGGTGTTGGTAGGTTGGACCCTGGAGAAGAGCTTTGGTTTCATTGGCACTGTCACCATTTAGACGATGTCAAGATCTGGCCCACTGACTGCGGTGGAGTTAGGATGATCCATGCCAGCAGCAGAGCTGTCCCATATGGCTTTCATTTTCTCCCAGATTACTATTTTTTTTAAAAAAGTCTAAAGGGAACTGGCTGTGTGGTAATAATAGAAGAATGAGCACTGTAGGACCTTGTTAGCAGCCCGGAGGAGAATATGCAGATAGTTGTTCAGTTCATGAATTGTTAGCAGAAGCAGTGAATGCTACCAGCAGGCACTGCATGGAGCTGCATATGGAATAACCTGCCGTGAATAAACTGCACAGAACATCCAATGTATACTTACATGAGGGAGACGTCTGTAAAATATTAAAGTAATAAATGTATTTATGTACATTTATATGTGCATTATTACCTTACACTAATACTCAAATATGGGCTCTGTATTTCATTATGAGTTTGAATCAAAACGTATCTTTACGGGGTTGCATTAAATGTGGTATTAAGGTCTGATCAACGGCATGCTGAAGATAGCGGGGTGCTTTCCATTAGCTGTGGCTTATATTAGTGAAATGCCCCAAGATACTCACTGTGTTCAAAAAATCAGTTAAGAGGTGGTTCCTGCCTTGCACTGTTGCCATTGACGCCATGGCGTAAGGAACGGTCAGGGAGGAGCAGACTTGTCCATGCAGCATGGGTGACAGACGTGAGAAAAGAACCAAGAACTTGCTGGAACAGAAGGACAAGATAAAGCCTGGGCGATTTCTGCTGCGCCATAGATCGAGGCGCTCTCAGTCACCTCCAGCGATGGCCTCAGCCTCTTTCCGTGCCAATACGACCTTTAGATGTGCTCCACAAGACCAGGTTTCTGGCTACTCCTCTGAGGACATTTGATTTTCAGCTGAACCCTCCGTGTCTCATAACAAGCTTTGGCTCTTAGTTTTGTGGTGATGGTTTGTGTTTTATGAATCTTACTTCTCAGATGATGGAGATTGGTAACAGGGATAGACTCAGTGATGAGAACCTCAGGGAAGGCCATGGATATGCGGGGAGGGATCTGCTAGTGTTAAACAACAAAACCTGAAAATCTTTCCAGCTTACTGTTACGATTGCTCTGCTTTTGTATATGACCAAGTTACATAAGTTGCAAAGCTTCAAGAACTTAAGCTCTGCAAAACATCCAGATGAATGACAGGAACAAACTGCCCAGTGGTAGCATTGCTAATTCAATCCTTTTTTTTCTGGCCAAAGTTTTTCACTATTAAAGAAAAACAAACAAAAACCTCACAATTTTGAATGTTAGAGGAAGAAAACCCCATTTTTTCTCATTGACCAGATGTCTCATTTCCACAGATGCTGACCTTCCATTTGCTCAAGCACTTTGGAGTCCCAAGGTGGGCTCTTACATGTTGTGCGTTGTTGGTAGAATTGATTGGAAAGTAGAACTTTCTCTACTGCAGTAAAATTTGAAGTTTCAAAATGAGTTTGCATACCCTATCAGGATATCAGGCACTCACTGAGTTTGGAGTGAGCTGGGCACTTGCTGTGCAGGCGATATTGTGAGAAGTTTCACTTTGGAGGCAGCAAAGCATTTTGATTCTGAAATTTGAAAATATGACGCTTGATAATACTGATTTTATGTTATCGTATAGTATAACAGTGTAATACTGAATAGGGTATAACAGTACACACACGTGGTATATATTAACATTTGTTTTCATGTAACATGTATAAATTGAAACAATGAAATACAGTGATAAGGTGAGAATAAAACCTATGAGTCAAGATTAACTCAGAAAGTTAAAACAGTTAGCTGAAGCCAGTTTCTGTAAAACAATTTGATTTCCAAAAAATGGTATTTATTATGTAAAACTACTGCATCAAAATGCTCCTAGCTTTCAACCGAGTTTCGTTATTATAAGTGAAACCAGCGATGCCCAACAATTTCCATTGTGGCAGGCTCTAATGCTGTTAAACTTTTACCATGCGTGCTGAAATCGTACATGCTGAGGTCTGCTTCAGGCTGGATTTCTTTGGAAATGATCGGCAGAAATGCTTCAGCAGTTTCTGAGACTGAGCACAGGGAAGAATACATTATTTTGCTTACATTACAATATGTTACAGCTGTTTCAGAGAAGAGCCTTAAAAACGACTGGAAATCAGGACACTGGGATGGACTTTCTGTGTCGCATGTGTCTGCCCTGGCTTGGCCAAGGTGTGAACTTGTGTACTTCTCTGTGTTAGAGCTCAGCAGCTGGACTCTGTCGGCTCAGGGAGTGTTTGGTGGAACCAGGGACTCACATCTGGTTTTTTGTATCACTTTTACTGTTCAAATATGTAGGCAAGGTTTGAGAGGAACAGTAGCTTCAGGTACCCTGTGTTCTTGATTGATCTCATTAGCTAATTATTCCTTTTTACTAAGGAAAAACCAGCTGATCTGCAGAAAAGCGAGTTTGTTACGTGGGGTATCTGCCATTCTTTCTGTTCTGCCTTCAACCTCAAGTCCAAGTTTTAACGCAGGCTCGCAGGCTCGGTGAGACGATGCTCTCCTTGGTGCCAAAGAGGAGCCAGCAGTGCCAGATATCTAATCAGGTGGTGACACAAAGGACTGGCGGAGTTGTTTGTGAACATGGAAAAAGTAGTTCTCCTGGCTCTCCCAGCCGAATGGCTGGCCAGAAGTAAGGTTTGAATTATAAGCGGAGCTAAAGTACGTTTGCGTTAATGACATCTGTCAGCTGAAGCACAGATACTCTAACAAGAATATGCGTGACGGGATCGTGTGCGTGTTGCTAATTCACTTGACATAGCTGCTTACTTGAGTTTGGTTAATTAAGATGGATGATCTCTGTTGGCTGAGAAGTGGCATCGTTGACCCCAAATTTCTGCTGGAAGTGTAAGATCGCAGTGTTTCCTGGGCTGCTAGGTGTCGGGAGCATCTTCAGAGCGCCAGACTGGGGTCTGTATGGCAGAGGTGAGCGAGGTGCAGCAGACCGTCGGTGATAGCGCGGAACGGGGCCGGTTCCAGTCACCGCTGGGAGCCCCTCTTTCTCTGAAAATCTTCGGGACCCATTTGTGGCTCATTTCTCATTATTTTCGCACGGCAGCGCTGCTGCTCCCTGTCCGGCTGTGAGTGCCCGGGCGTCGGCCGCGCTGTGAGGAGAGACGGGGGCTGCCCCCCTCCCCCAGCCGGGCACGGCTGGTTCCAGCCGGTTCTGGCTGGTTCCGACCAGTTCCGGCAGCTCCACCCCAGGGCACAGCTGTGTAGAGTGTATACGCAGAATTAACAGAATTAATAACATTTGAAGTACTTTTAATTAATTCCTTCGATTTGGGGGAAATTATTGAAATCGCCTATTTCAGAAAGGTAATAATATTTAGTTGGTTTTATTTTTGTTTATCATTTTTACCGTAACGGAGCCAGTCCGTATAACAGGAAAATACTTTACATGGGTTCATTTTTCTGAAACCAAATTTCTTTGTACCGGCCTGGTGCCATCCAAGCGTGAACTCCTTTCCATAATTCCTTTCTATAATTCTGCCTCCTGAAGGAAAGACGAGCTTAGCTCTCTTTTATTTTTAGTCTGGTTCTGAGTTTGAACACATCGGGGCTAACTTTCTCCTTTTGGCTCGCGTATTGTCCCCAGGGGCCTGTCACTTCTGGACGGGCTCCACATGTGGAGTGGAATGTAACCTGGTTGTCCAGGGCAGGCTGCTAATTACAGCTTTAATTTTATTGTGTTTAGGAGGAGACAGATATCCAGCCTTTTCTTATTTGCAACTACGGATCTGAAGAAAGGCATGATAGCAGATAAGGTGTGCTGACAGACAGGACGGCCCCGATGGCAAATTGCCCATCAGGTGAGTAAAACCTGCTATTGATGAGCCGTATGAAAGGACAACTATTACTGTAACGATGTATGTAGATAGATATAGCTACGTACCTACATACACATATACTCATTATATGCACACACATGTATGTATTTGTTTCTATGTGTTGTTAACAGAATCAGTTCCAAAACGAGTTTAGAAAAGAGGAGAAAAGGTGTGTTTTATATTACTCCTGTGTGTACGCTTGCTTATGTAATACATGCTTCATTTCCTCTGGGGACTTCTTAAAGAAGTTTCTAGTGTATAAGCAGCGCAACTTAAAAGAAACCAACTGGAATCTAAATAGTTTCTTACAATGCCTACAGTTTTGCGAAAACAAAAAAGTTGCACTTTGAGGCAACAGAAATGATCTATTATTTTACAAGAAATGAGGTCTTATTATACGGTAAGAAAGTAAAAGCAAGGGTCTGCTGTTAGCTGTAAATACTGCAAAAATTATTTTAATTTTGGAAATGGTAAGCTGTGGTTTTGTTAGTGGCAAATTGTTGCAGCTCTATTGCTTTGAAAGGGAGACCTTTGATTTGTATCAGCTGAAGATCTGTCTTTGTGTTGTTGATGTTTTATTCTGAATTCTTGGATCACAGTACATTAGAAATCGCTGCAGTAGATTTACCATAAATATTCAGGTTCTGTGGTGCGTTATTCCTTGAGTAATCCCATTGATTTCAGAGGCTTAAAAGTACTCAAGAGGACAGATTCCCTTGGAAAGAGGAAAAGCTGATCAGTCTTGAAACACGGTTGCTGGGAGTATTACCACAGCCTGCTTTCCAGTGTGGTGATGAACTTAATTGCTATAGCGTCAGCTCTGTTCCTTGTTCCATGCACTATTGTTTGCCAATCCTGTTGGGCCCAGTACAGCACCTCTTGAAATTGATAGGAGCCTTTCCACTGACTTCATCAGGTATTGGGTGTTCAGGGACCTTGAACTAGATCAAATAGCAGCTATTAATGTAGCTTGGCCTTCCTCCAGCTTTAGTTATTGCCTGTGGTGCTTATACAATCTGTTTTGTATATAATTTTCTCTCATTTCATAAAAGAGAGAGAATGACTCAGAGCCATGCTATGCCACTTGGTATTTTTGGTTGTATATTGTCACTACCTTTGTATTCAAAGAAGATAAATCCAACAGCCATCTAGTTACTGACCCTTTCTATACGTACGTGTTTATGTATATGAAGGCTGCTGTTAGATTTATATGACTGACCAAAATGATTATGAAAGTTCAAAGCCATGTTCATGCTCTCTTAAAGTACTCATTTTCAAAATTGGGACAGATGTTTGGTGCTGTCAGAAGAAAAAACACAAAACCTGGGATAATGGAAAGGTCCAGTTTTGGTGCTGAGGGTGTTTCAGAAATGGAGCTGGTTGAAATATTTCCAATGTTAAGATGGTGTAAGCCCTTTCTATTTAAATTTCGGGCAAAGGGAAAAAATAAGAAAGAAAATAACTGCAGAAAATATTTCAGTTAAGTAGTTTGCACATTCCTCCACTCTGTTAAGCGTTGAAGAGTAGGGACATGGTCAATAATGAGCCTACCAGTGTCACAGGCACGTGAGGTTGGTATTGTAGGTGCTGTGTCTGTTTTCTGCACCACTGACTGAAGAAGGCAAGGCGGCCGCCGTCCAAAGTTTGGTAGCTCTCATCACACTAGGAGTTTTCTCCCAGCTCCATTTCCACCAGCAGTTTGTCCTGCTTTCTGCTTTTTTCCTCTGGTTATTTGAATGAAGCAGGTGTTTCACAGAAAGATTGAGTGCTTACAGCTCTAATCTCTGTCTCTCACAAATGGATCCTTTGTACTGTCTGGTGGATTAATAGGGGGTTAGGTGCTTAAAAAAATAAACAGTGAGTGCAAACAGTGGGAAGGAAGGGGGAAGGAGTAAAGCTGCATGTGGTTGATGAGCGAGATGATGTCATTTATTTAGCAGAGGTGATACAGTAGCCAAGAGATGCTAGGAGAGTAAGGGCTCCTTTTAAGGAAATAGGGTAGTACACCACCGAGGACTCTTATACCACCAGGCGTGAAGCAAACCACAGCATATCTGTTAGTGGCCAATGAAAAAAGTTCATTGGTTTTGAAGCCTTTGGAGCTCAGGTGCAGTGAAAGAGAATAGGGGCTCATTGTTAAGGCAAGGATCAGCACTCCCTTTTGTTCGTTCCCCTGCCCCCCTCCTCCTTTGGCACCGCAATAATAATATCTTGTCACTCCTAAGACATGCTGGCACAGATCACGTTCACTGATGGATGCTCAGTCAATGAATGTACTAAAATGGTTTGTTTCTGTTAATGTATGTCTTTGTAGACTCCTCTAATGGGAATGTAAATAAATGAACCCTTCACCAGTGATTTCTTTCACTGTAGTCCAGTTTAACCCCTGAGTGCCTCCCTGCTAGGACGCACTCCAAATGCTTTACCGTCTTACATTACTACAGCTTTTGCCTTTTTCTTGAGTTTCATGTATTCCGTTTGCTGTCTGAGTGCGCAGGCGACCTCCTATATGTGAATGCAAGTAATTTTTTTACATTGGTATTCAGTAAAACAAGATTGAGAAATTAAGATGGGCAGTCAAGAAAGGTAAGGGCCTAACATCCACTGAGACCATTGAAAAGATTTCTCATTATTTCCCTGGGAACTTGAGATTCATTTCTTTCAGCTGTGTGCGAGACCTGGATTGTATGGGGCTGTGAATCATAGAACTGGAACATTTTTCTGTGGTTAGTTCTCACCAGTACGTAAATTCTACAGTGGTACTTGTCCTTAAGACACTGGAACTCAAAAACATCATCAGAAAATACCCACAATAAATATATTTACCCTTAATGATTAACCAAAAATATTTTTTACAGAGAAGATAGGCCCTCATGTATTTATTCTCAGTAGATTTTTTTCACCGTAAGTGTACAGGAAGGAGAGTTTTGAAAGAAGATTAACAGTTTTCACAGCTCCCTTCTAGACTTTGAAGTGCTCGTACTTGGGGCAGTTTACCTACTCCACTGGCACTGCCATCTTCCACAATTGTGCATTTAAAGAACCATTTAATGACCACTGGCCAAAGCCCATTTCTTCAAGTCTCCACTTAAAGAGGCTTCTTTTCCAGAGAAATTCGTACACCAGCAGTAAAGAGCTTCTGGTGAAGATGGAAATGGAAGGCAACAGGCCTAATGCTGTCAGTGTAATTTCAATTGTCATTTGGAAAAATTGCAAAACTGGTTGCAGTTTGCCCCCCATTTCCATAATCAGACAAATCAGTCATGGAACAGGATATGCTTGCACAGCAGAGGTTGAGAACGGTAGAATATATGCTTGCGCAGCAGAGGTTGAGAACGGTAGAATATCACGTGGCTACAGAAATGCTCACCAAGTGCAGAGCACTATCTGATATGATCAGTGTAACCTTGTAACAAGTTCTCGTGTTGGGACAACGTACTGTTGTATCATATATCTGGACCAAAGACAATTAAAAACAGCCTTCCCCCACTTCAGCCTCTTGTATGTAGGAGATGCAAATGCCAGATTTTGCCAGGAGACCAACTGTTGACAGAGATCATCCCTTCCTGAAATGCTTTTGCTAAGTCTTGTCTGTTCTGGAGTTTTCAATGCAAAGGTACTCACCACGGGGGAAAATCCTCTTTTTCAAATATGCTATTTATTTTTTTAGCCTATGTGCTTGCTGACCCTGCTAATAAAGTGCTATTTAAAAGCTGTATTCTAGAATGGGGAACTTTGTACCTCCACCCCCTTCTCCTATATTTTTATTGTAGTGGAAATGTAAGAACTTTATTGAATGCTTGGCTGTGAGGACACTGGAACAGAGCATCCCGTATCTCCATATCATTCCTTCGTTATTTATGGTTGCAGCTTAGTAATATGCAGCACCAGATGTGAGTAAGAAGAAGGAGGGGTCCAAAAGAGAACTTCAAATGACTGTGATGAATAGTTGAAAGTGAACAGAGGGGCTTTTAAAACTCCTTTAAAGAAAGCCTAATGCTCTGCTTCCCTGAGCAGCAGGCTACTGATGATGGAAAAGTCACAGACATACCTGCAGAGATTTGGGAAGCTCTTGTTTCAGTAGGTCTTTATGGCAGCTAAAAAAAAATTCCTGTGCTCCTGCCAACTTGGTTGGTGTGTCCAGCTTGCTTTTCTTCTTTGCATTTTGCTCTGTAAGGACAACATGCAATGACTTGGACAGTGCTGACTTCCAAACTGTGTTTATTCTTAGCCACCCCCACCAAGACCAGGCCTTGCTTGTGTCTGGTACTTTACCATACGGTACCAGGATGGGTATATTGTAAGTGTTGTCATAGAGGGGGAAGAATTTTGCTGGAAAAATAGTCATTTGTCATCGAGACTGTTGCCAATGAGACTGAATTCAAATTTCATGTGGTCATAATCTTGCTGTCCAATGCACCATCAAGATGTGAAACATAGAGGACTCGAGCAGTGCTATCTTGAGGACTGCTGTCTCCTGGCTGCATTTGATTTCTGATGGTAGCATAAAATACCAGGCCCTGAAAGCCCTGAATCTTCTTTGCCTTATTAAAACCAAATGGTGACATTTTGTTTGACAGGCACTATCCATACTTCCCTGATGGCAGCCTTGAAATCCAACATTAGTATAAATTACGAGTTAAGCACTTTCTATCCTCCTCCTGCATCACCCATTTTTTTAACAAGCTTTCTAAAATATTCTGCATTCTAATCTAAAATTGTTGGCTTTTCCAACTGTCAAATTCCTTGATTCAATTTTTTTTTCCTTTTGGTTTGATTTGAAAAATTCGGCAAAAAAAATTTGACAGCTGCAAAGGAACTTTTAAGGAATTGTTTAAGCATTAAGTGAGTCTGTTGTTTGAGTACAGCTAAAAATGTCTAAAGTGGAATCAAACAGTAGTCTCTGCGTACTCTGAGCTCTGCAGGAGTACACCTCTGAGGAGGATGCAATGCACTGCAAGCGAATGGCAGAGTGCTGCTCCTCCCCATGCCCGCTGACACTGAGCTACCGCTTCATGCTGTCCCCACGGGCTTTCTCCCTCCTGCCACTTCCACTTCCTACCGTGGTGGGTGTGTGCACTTCAGGGACTGAGTAGATGCACTGTGGGTGGCTGAATCCTGGAGGTGAGGGTGAGCTTGTTGTGCGGAAGTGGGGTCAGGTATTAGGGCACGTGGGCAGCAAGGCACATAAAACATGGTGTGTACAACTGGCCTGAGCATCAGTGCTGCCTTAACTGATGATTTCCTTGGTTTATGCTTATTATATGGATAGGAAAATGCACTCAAAGAGCTTTAGCTCTTCAGTTAACACAGTTTTTGTGTGGGTGAACTAATTGGCGTAGCAGGCCACACGTCTTCACACAAACATTTAGGAAATGGTAAAGCAAATAAGCCCGGTGGTGCCAAAATCAGAGCGATAGCTGATGAAGCCCTGATGGGGAGAACAGCCAAATAGCGTGAATGGAATGTCAGTAAGTACAGAAGTTAAAAATACACATCTCAAACCTTGAGGACACTCTGGGGACTAAGAAGCTGTATTGATACTAGACTTCAAAAGATCCAAAAAACCAGCAGGATTTTCTCAATGCACAGAAGTATATACTTGTGATGTCAGAGAGATGTTATTTCTGCACTGCAAATCTCAAGACAGATGCCTAAAAAAACAGTCCAGATAAGTTGCTTCTTATTTAATTTACATTTAAAATTGCTCTTATTTTATTTTCCTTTATCTTAGAAACTTAGTTTTAGATTCATACTGTGAATCCCAAATTTCCATATTTCTGGAGATAACGTTACTCTAATGCTTGTTTAGGGGAGAGTGTGTGGCTTGTGTGGTGCTGAGCAGCATTTTGGAGCACTAGAGTTCAGCTTGTGTCTATGCTGGATGACCTTTGACACGTAAAGTAGGACTAACAACATTGATTTGCTTTGTGAGATACTTTGAGATCCACAGATGAAAAATACCAGAGAAGAGAGAGGTGTTAATCTAAAGCCAGACTTTTCCTGGATGCTTCTCATTCTATGTGTTAGGAAGACCAGCATGTCCCTTCTCCCAATGCAGGTGGCTTCCCAGTTCTCAAACCCTGGGTAGGCTGTGGCTTTGTCTCTTTATTCTAGACAAATGAAGACTGTAGATGGTATATACATACAGTGCCTGGATGGAAACTGCTGGAAATAGCTACAATTCTGGTATCTCCATCTGTGTTACTTATCCTGGGCTCCTGTCATAATGAGCAAGGAGGATTTTAGAGAATGATTCGAGTGACCTATTTTAGACATCTGCTTTAGGGTGAGATTACTTTTGTCCTGAAGTGCCTGTTCTCTCCAGTGCTCACAAAGGGAGTTTAGTGTGACTGGGTCTTGCCATGGAGTCTTAACAAAAGTTCTTGGTGTGTGTTTCACACTGCTGTTTCAGAAAGCAGCTGCCCTGGCTGGCAGTGAGCAGCGGCAGTTGACTTTCTACTGGTGAAAAACTGGGAGTTGCTTTTGCAGCTATGCTTCAACTCACTTGGATTTGTCTAAGAGAAAATGGAAAGATAGTAAGGTAGGGAGAAAATTTTTTATGTTAGTGCCTACTTGGTCTAATGGAGAAGGTCAAATGGAAGCAAAGGCATGACAAATACAGACCATAAAAGAAAATAAAATGTACCCATTTTTCAATAGTAGAATCTGCGGAATAATTTTCCGTGATATAAAATCTTGGAATCAGAGTTGTGGGCTGGATTAATTGATGATTATATTCTATCTATAGATGAGATTGGTGAATTGTAACAATACTCTCAGATGCGAAAAACCAAGCACTGCTCTAGAGGAAACTGAAGAGCTTGTTGTTCTTATGACAAAGTGTATTGATGATAAATGCCAGCCTCCTAATGGGAGGCCAAATTATGTGCGTTTTTACGAGTTTCTAGGAGTGGCAGCTAGTTGCTGCAGGGAGAAGGACCTCACTCACGGCAGTACAGTTTATGCATAGGTTGACATGAATTAAAATAGCAGCATCATCATATTAGTCTTCATGTAAAAGCTTGATTAACTCTGAGAACATGAAACTCCTATGTTTTACACGTGCTCTTTTAAGAAACTACATTAAAGCAGCGTCTAGATTCACCAAACAAAATCAGGGACCACTGTGCATCCTGCTGTGCAAATGGGTAGTAACAGACATCCCCTGCTGTGCAAAAATTTAAAACACACATTGGGAGAAGCGTTTTACTCTTGTGGATGGCTCTGACCACATAAGCTGTTTCAGTGTGAAAGCGAACAGCCATGTCTAAGGGTGGAGGAGAAGACCGCTTCTGAGCATTTCACCACTTTGTATTTTAGAGAACACCATAGTCCTCAGAGCACGAAGAAAAATGCCCTCTATAACCTGTTTTGTATTTAATGTATGTAATGCATCTGAACTATTGGTATGAGAAGGAAGTTCTGACAGAAATATTGCTGAGCTTTTCCGTATGGGTCCCACCTTGCAAATTCGCTTAGTTAATCTTCTCAGCTCTGTGCTTCAGTAGTATATGAGGGCTCTGTAGTGTTCTGTAGCACTAAGTGAGCTTCGGCAGGGGAGCTGCTTTTAGAGCTGAATTTGAGCTCTATTATTGAGAACTCATCGGAGGGCAGTGCAGTACAAAGTGGGACACTTGAAAGCTAGGTGCTGGGGAGAGGGAAAGTGCTGCATGAGCAAGAAGTGAGATTATAAATTAGAATTCAGCTCAGCACGTTTGGAGCCACATAAATAGATTAGGGGTTTGTAAAAGAACACCCTCAAGGATTCAGAATTACAGCCAAAGAGGAGGGAAAACATAATGCTTTAGTACCCTGTGATTTATGCACCAAATAAGTTTGGATTAGTCACTACTGTGAAGTGGGTTGGGAAGGATTAATAACCCTTACCCAGCAATTATTGTATGATGATCAGCTATAAATCTTCTTTGAGCAGAACAGGAAGTAGCCAAGTCCTTTCTCTCTGGAGATGGGCAATAGTCATGCCATTGTTCAAGGGCAGCCCAGTTTGAATTCTGTTTTTTTTTCTCAGGGTGAAGCTATGGATTGCTCATGGCAACTTGGCCATTTCCAGTATGCTCAGAAGATACGTGCTGCCAGATGGGCCTGTCAAGGGATGGGACAACTGTGTGAAAACACGAATTCCCATTTGCCTGGCTTATACAATTAGCAGCATACAGTTCATTTCTTGGAATGGTCACATTTGCCCAGAGAGGGAATATAAAAAGTGTGAAAATGCTGTAGGTTGCAAACTCTTCGTTGTTACTTTTCATGTTCTGACTGTTTCAGTCCTGAATGACTTTTAAGCTCATTTTTCCGGCTTGTTGTGGTTGTTTGAAGTGGAAAACTTTCCATTAAGGACTAAATATCCTGCTCTAGTTGATCCTTTGCCCATTTGTATTTGTGCCAAAAACAGTATGACTTTTGATTTCTTCTGAGCATATGTCAGCTGGTGACCCACCACACCTTTTCTTGTGTGGCCTATATAAACCAATGCTGACTGAAGCTTCAAAGAGTGACTTTCCTCCCTGTAGGACTCTACCTCACACTTATTTCCAATAAACGACCATCCTCTCAATTTTCCACAAGCAACAGTATAATTGAGCAGTAACCTCAGTATGAAAATCTGTGTGGCAGATGAAAAAAACATCATTAGACTAGAGGCAGCTGGAGTGCAGTCATGAAGCGTAAAGAGCTCAGCTCCCATAGAATCTCTTTTATGAATATTTAGAATTTAAGATAAAAAACTGCTCGGCTGTTTGATGGAAGTGGAATTCTTATCAAACCAGGAACGAGGGAGTGAGAGCTGTTTGACTAAACAAATTGTTGTTCATCCAAAGAGTAAGGAAGGGAAGAGTTAGCCTTCCCTGTGAAGAGGTCTGGCTAGATCAGCCAACTGTGAACCCCCTGGGGTATTCCCATCTGGACAGTCAAATTTTTTTAGGCTGTTGAGGGAGAGGTACCAGAAGATACACTGTCCATAAGACACAGGGAGTCCCCTGGATGGCAGAACAGACTGCGGCTATGTTATAAAGAGGTATCTTTTGTTTGTTGCTGTCTTTATTATGTTATGTTTAGCATCTTTTTGTTAAGTTTAGCTGATATTTACAGCAGCTTTGCTGCTGCAAACCTGATTGCACAAAATGTAGTTGATCTGCATAAGGCATCCTGGGAGACTGAAGCACAAGGCTGCGATGGACCTACAATCAGTACTTGCTCTAAAGTCCATCCTTAGAAATGTTCAAGGCTTCCCTTTGCTGAGAGTGCACCAAGGAGGTTGTCATGGTTGCTTAGAAGGCACATGTGTGGCGTAGAAATTATACCTGCTCTTTTCAGCTTAGCTGAGCAGTCCTAGGGAGCCAAAGTAGTTCTTAAGCCAACAGTCACATATGTGTGTGTCACCACTGCTGTTGCCCACAGAAGTTGTTCCAGGTGGCTCTTTCCCCTTTTCCAATGACGGGGATTGCCTGTTTGCTTCTAAGAGGACCTTGGAACAAACTAGAATATCCACATGAAAATCAAGTGAGAATTGCCTTGGTTTAGGCTTACATTTTCCAAGTCTGTGTGGAAGTACTTGCAAAACTGATTGGTAGATCTTTTCGAGATTAGGCTCCTGGCAGTACTTCTGTGAATAATGATGGTGGAACCCGAACCATAAAAGGCATTAAAATACTCTTCCTAAGTACACTTACCCCTGTGCACATCTATGGAATGTGATTTTGAAATGCCTCAAATTCACACTCGCACAGAATCTGTCACTGTTCCCTGTGACCTTGATCAGGAGCATTTCTTTTAATGCCTGTTATGCTTCCAGATAAGCAGAGCACCACCCATTGACCCAGGCAGGTCATTATTCTCTTCCTCTTTATCAGGAATCCTTCAGCCAATTAATCATGCACTGCTCTGCAATCTTGAGACTCAATTATGCCCGGACAAGTGTTGCTCAGCTGTTCCTCCTGCTACAGATGTGACATATCCTGAGATTAGCTCCGAATCACAGAAGGTCACTGATTCAGTATCAGGTGCTAAGAAAAGCTGGGCTGTCTGGGGGGGAAGTGACACCATCTTAGAAGCATTTTATCACAAAGTAAGTGTAGATGTCTAAAAAATCCTGCTTGCCACCACCACATCACAGCAAGTCCTTTTCACTCACTGTTGCCTCTCATCCTGAGACAATTTACCAGTTTTTTCTAGATGGAGATGTCAGCAGACTAATAAACTGTTAGTAGTGCACCGATGACAGACAGTAGCTAGTTCTCCTTTGGGATAGTAGATAGCTTAACTTTGAATCCCTGTGAGAAACACGGTTTTTTCCTATTTTGTGAAAACTCATTTTATGCACATGAAATAGTTTATGTTTTTCTTTTCATTTTTCTGTTGTTACTAGTTGCTTGGAATACTCCATCATGGACATGTTGCGTGTGTGGAATAGTTTGATGGTATTTTTGATTGTTCTAAAAATTCTGCCTTAAGTTTTTGGTTTTTTTTTTTTCAGGGGCTGTGGCTTGACACGCTTGCTTGTTTTTAGAGTGCCTGGGTCAGAGTATGTTTTGTGGCCCCCAGAAGAACTCTGGGGCACCCACTGAAACTCTGAGCAAGCTGTACCTAATCTTGGCAGCGTGATTCTGCATTTGTGAGATTGTTCTTTTGTAACCATTTTCTTTTCAGTTACACAGAAACACATGCAAACGTTTAGTAGAGATGCTTGCAATTCTATAAAATTATATTATCCTTTTAGAAAAAAATGACCTTCCAATTTCTATAAGCAGACCTTGTTAAAAAAAAATTCTGAGTTTCGAATCTTTAAATATGGTTCTTACTGGTTTTATTTAAAAAACCCTCTTTTTTGGACAAGATAAGGAGATGCTAAGTATGTAATTGTTTGCTATAGAAACTTGTTTACTATACAGAATAAGTACCCTTTATCACTCTCAGACTTCAAGTAAATTTTCTTAGAAACCCCTACAGAATGAAAGCAGTATTTGCATTGCAGCTGTGGATAGTGCCGCCTGGAGTCAGTGAGCAGATAGGATCTGGTTCTGCACCATACCCCTGGCTGGGGGCTCTTTACACACTGGTGTGAATACAGAGATATACAGTGAAGTTAACTAGGGTTTGGAGCTGTGTATGAACAACTTGATTTAATTGGGGCTGAAGCAGCTGTAAGCGGACGGCAAGGCTGTATGTTAGCTCACAGGGCTGAGCCTGCCAGTTCGAGAGCTGGAAAGCTTCTGTGTTAACACACCCAGATATTCTGCTCCTCAGTCTCTGCAGACAGAGCTACTGCTATTACTTCTCACATTGGCATCTAAATTTCCAGTCTTAACTAGAGCTGCTTGTGGGTTAGATATTGTACAGAAGCATAAGTAAGATAGCCTTTTTTTTTTTTGTAACAAGTTACTGCTTACCAGACAAGGGAAAAGTGAAATGTGTTGTCCGAGGTTAACACAGCTAAGAAATAGCAGGACAAGGAGAAAAACTCAATCTACGCTACCTGCCATGACACCATTCAATGGATATTGGTGAATACATATAAAGAGTTGTAATAGTATTGTGGCTAGTGTTCTCACATACAGGCTGACATTGCTGTTCTATCTTTCACAGGTTTAAATAAGGTTTAAAAAAGATTTAAGTGGGCTCATTTGGAATGGGCTTTATTACTCAGATTCTCACATACAAGTTCATACTGACTGGTAGGTTCAGGTTGTGGACAAATGTCACCATGCTAAGACACTGAAAAATGACTCTTGCTTCAAAGAGTGTATTGCAATCTAAGTATATGGCTGTATGAGTCTGATTTTATATATTTGTTGCTGAAAAAGCTATATTTACAGATACAGAAAATGGAGACTGTGGAAAGATGTGAGTGCAGAAGGGGTAATTCACTTGAAACTTGCTATATTTTATTTTATTTCTCAAAATTACTAGATAATATTTGGGCTTGGCTGCTAGTTCAACAGCAAATACTGCAGTTGTATTTATTTTTTAGGACACAGTTATTTGAATTGCAATACTTCTGTTATTTTGGCTGTCAGGAAAGTTGTTGGGAAGCAAGCCAAACTGAATTCTTTAAGAAAATAAATAGTTGCCTAATTAAGAAATTTTATCTTAAAAGCCACCTCATTAAAAAGATGTTCAAGAGGGAAACTGAACACAAAGGCTGTAGTTGTTCTTCATGAAAATATTTTGTCCTGCTCAGCAAAGGAAGAAAGCATTGCAGTCTGTGGTGGTAATAAATACAGAGCTCCCTGATGGCATTGCCAGAAGGCCTGTGGCTGAAGGGTAGCGCACAGTGGTGATGGACTAGAGTCTGAGGAACCGGACTGGGACTATGACTCCCAGGAATCCTCCGTTGTGTTGTGCTGTGTGCACTTGCCTTCTGTTGTGGGCTTTCGGTGCAGGACATGTTGCCAGCAAAGGCTGCAAGTGGTGTCTGATGCTGTGTTTTACTGATTAGTCTGTGAGCTAGATCTCACCTTCTGCCATGCCTTCTCAACACAACAGCCAGACTTAGTTACATGCCGCTTGCTCACCCTGTAGTGTGTGTAGCGTTAAAGCCTTGCACAGAGAGGAGAATATAGACTGCTTTTGTTTCTGCAGCTCGGAGCTCTCCAACCTTCCCCTCAGCCTTTTAAAAATAATTAAATGGGAACCTTAAACTCAAACACATCTCCAAAAAACCAAATAGAGGTGGTCTCATCCTAAAGATGAAAACCAGGATTAGAACTGGGGGGAACTGAAGTTATTTTGGTGTTTTATAAATAATCTTCCAATTTCCTATCACTTGCCACTTCATCCCTTGTGGGGTTAGTGCTGGTCTCTGCTACTCTTTCTGCCAGACTTTCTGCTTTCTGTGCTGATCAGCCACAGGAGTGGAAAAGAAGCTGGAAGGATGAAGGGAGCTATAGACTCCTAAAAAAAGGCATAGGAATTTGCTAGGGATGCAGGTAGGAGTGGCCTGTGCAATTCAGTTGGGGGCAGCTGATTTGTCATGTAGTCCCAACAGGAACCAGGCAGAGCTAAGAATAGAGCAGATACAACAGCCGGCTTCTTAGTATGAAGGTGAAGGATGTGAAGTTTTTCTATCAAATCAAATATTTTTGTTCTCACTGCTGTCCACTGACAGTTAGCTATTAGATCATTTGGTAAAGACAAGAGAGGCTGGCTGAGGAATTTGAGCAGTGTGCGTCTGTTACAGTGATTGTCTAGTACAGCAGGAGTTAGTGGATATTAATGCAAGAGCTCTCTTCTGGGCTTCTTTGTGGAAAGGACACCTATCCATAAGCAGGAGAAGTTCTTGGAAACCTTGAATAATAGCAAGTTAAGCCAAGCTTTCACTGCTCTTCATTTTTCTACCAGTGTATTCCAAGTTATTTGAAAGGGACCTCTCCTATCACTGAAAAGCACAAGAAATTTTCATCTGTCTAGTCAGATCTGGATTAAAATTTGCCACATTCCTTCCACCATTGCACTATTGATAAACGATTCTTGAAAGTTAAAAATAAAAAAAGCTCTTTCTCAGCTTTGGCCCCAAACCTTTCGACCTCTTTGGCTAGGAATTAAAATATTTGGCATATAATCTGAAAGGGATTATGTAGTGCTGTTTCTCCAGTGTTGGACCTCCAGTGCTGTATCTCTGCTGCTCTGATGGGGTCCTGGCAGAATGAAGAAATGCTGAATGACGTTTATTTCCTCTATGGCCAGACTGTATCGGCTCTGTCTAAAAGCATGTCCTTTTATTTTTATTTTATTACCATGTGTTCTAAAAGGATCAGTTCCTGCTTGAAAAAAGTTAAAACAAGAAAAATCTTGTTTTCAATTTATATCACTAGGTTTAAAATACAACTTTACTTACCGTCTTGAGCATTATGGTTCATTACTAAAACTAGGTAATTTGCTTTACCATGTCTCAAATTGAAAGCTAAACATCACCAGCCACCTTTTACAGGTAGGGATATGGAGGCGCAGAACTATCAAGTAAGGTGTCCAGGATCACCCTGCAGCTCAGCAGTAGACTCAGAATTAAAACCCATGTTTCTCTTCTTAGTCCAAGAAGCATCACGTTTTTTGGGGACACCTAAAATTTAGTTGAATTGTAAGATACATTGTTAGTGATTGTGTGGATGAGCAGATTATTAACTGTGGTGTTGGCCAGGGAAAATATTTGTGTTCCAACTCTCATTATCTAACAGGTGTGACCAGATGTGATTTAGCATAGGGACTTTACTAAGGAAAAGAAAGACAAACATTGGGATATCTGGTAAGTAATCATAAACTGCAATAAGGTGAAAATATTTCAGCCAAACATAAAACCAAACCCGAGAGCCTGACCTTATAATGAGTTATGGTGGTAAAACCCTACTGTGAGGTGAGATAGGGCCCTAAACGTGGAGTGCTATGGCCAGTTAGTCACTATGAATCTGTCTGTCAATTTAAGGAATATTGAATCCTGTAAGTGGTCCTGTAAATATCTATACTGCCTTCTTCCGCAAAATCTTCTCGTTCCTAGGTCCTGCTTCTCTTTCCCTTTTTTCCCCTAAGAAATTATGGACTCTGTTGGTGGTGATTGTACTTTACCTTTCCCAAGTTCCTTGGTTCCGGATGGATGTAGTCAGGATTTCACAAGATTTTAGATTAAGGTCCTGTGAGCAAATGCCAGCATGCATGTAAGCACTGCTGTATGCTTTTCTCCTTCTCTAATTTATTACCTTGCAGCATCTGAATACAGAGGAAATTAGAGATTCAGATTTGTACTTTTCAAAGAAAAAAAAAAGAGAGAAAGAAAAAAGAAAAAGAAAGGGGGAAGGATCCCACCAAAATTGCTTTGTGATTCACTGTGGGGTCGTGACCCCATCCTGCTGAGACTGCTGTTCCAAAGTAGTAACTCGGTAGCTAGAGTTTTTTAAAGTGGTTGTTGATTGGCTTAGCTGTAAGAAAAATCACATTTCCCTGAAACTCTTAGGGATACTTTAAATGGGTGGATTATCCAGCTGCCTGATTAGAAGTTTGGGTTATGTAAACACTGAGTGTTTAGATTTAGGCTTTTCAGTTGAAGTCCAGGCAGCTGTTTGCACTTAACTCCATCAAGAAGCCCAGTTAATCAAAGACCAGGAAGGATTTTTTACCTCCTTAAACCTGTGTCATTATTTCTGCTGTCCAAACTCTTTGGAGTTAGGCTTGTTGCAATGTAGAACAAGGTATTTTGGATGTTCTGCTGAGGGAACAGGAAAAAATGGATGGGGTTTTGGTTAGCGATATGTTGTGCCTTGTGGATTTTTCCCCCTTCGCTGTGACATAATCATTTCTCTGGTCAAAACTGCATCAAGCCTCTAACTGCAACCAGTTCATGCCTTTAAAGCTATGGATCATAGCGGCGATCTGTATTGTTATCCAGTCTTGTTTAATAGCTTCTCTGCATATTTGTGTATTTGAGGGATCAGCTTGCTTTCGTAACCTCAGTGGATGAATATTCTCTGGAATTAAGTTATTTTCTGTTGGGCAGACCTCTGGCAGAGATATGCCCAGGACCAGGGGTGTGAGACATCTTTCCATGCTTAGAGCTTTATGTCCATGTTCTGTAGTTGATGTAGTAGAAAAAAGTAGATTGCTTTTCTCGGCCTTCGTCTTGGTGCTTTTACACCGCAAGGATCCTACGCCCTGCTCCTTCTCATGGGTTTTTGGTTTTTTTTTTTGGAACAGCTCCAGCGAGTCCCGTTGGGAACTAACATGCCCTGAGTTGTTTGCATGTTGTGACATATGGTATGTGCTACATTTGCTCATGGTGTCCTCAGGTGCACGCTCAGAGAGAGAAACATTGGTAGAGGAGTAGGTGGGAGAAGGGGAGGATACTCTGGGCAGCAGGGAGCTGTCGGACAGGCCCTGAGGGAACAGAGGGGACTGTGGAGAGTCCCTAGAGTCAGTGGGGCACAATTTGCTGCAGCTCAGAAAGCTGTTGAAGCCAAGGAAGAAGAGACAGGGACAGGGAGTTGCAGTTATAACTCTCCTATCAGAGGTTATACGTCCTTTCCTGTCGTCTTCTACTGGCCTTGAGTTTTCACTATGAAAAAAAAATAGTTGCTGCTGAAGTCAAACGTCTTTCTGAGTCTTACTCAGGGAGCTTCTTAGAAGGTCGAGGCAGATCCTCCTCAAAGCTCTGGCTCGCTCATGTCGCTCTCCTACACACGTACCATTTCCAACCATCAGGACCTATGGACCCTGTTTACACCGGATTTATTTTAGGGAATTCTTGACAGTGTGAATAACTAACTCAACACTTCAGGATCCAAGCAAATGAAAGAGTCTTTGTGTAGCAAAGCAACAGAGTCTTTCTTCTCCAGGGGAAAAAAAAAAAATAAAAAAGAAAGAAAAGAAAAGAAAAAGAAACTTCTAAAAAATTGGGTTTATTTTTGTGTGTTCTGTTTTAACCCCTACCAATTTGGAAATTTCAGAAGAAAAAAAATAAAAAAAAAACTTTTTGTGAAGCAGCTTCTCTCAGTGGTTGTCTCTTTATGTTCCACTTCTGGTTGTTGTAATTATAATTTTGCTTTTTAGTTACAAGTCACCAATATTAATTGGTGATTTCTATTTCTGACATTTTGCTTTGTTCTCTAAATCTAGAGATAGCCAGAGGCAAACAACGGGCACTTTAATGTGCATCTCTGATAGCATGTGTGCTTGTGATTAGCTAAAAATAATTTATGCTTACTTGATATCAGTAAGATATGCTTCCTTGTATGTGTGCTTACTATTGTACCGTGTGCTACCTAAATATATAATACAGTACAAATTTGTAAAGAAGTAAACAAAGTTTAGCTTTGACAAGCAAAACATGTTAAAATATTTGGGTTTTTTCTGAAAGCATCTTCTCCAAATCTTTGGAATTGCCAGCTATTATATAGTTCTAACTGTTACGGCATCACCAGTGAACTCTCATGACGCTGTTAACACACAAGTGATACTACTTGCATCAAACTGTCCTGAAGCTGTTGAGGGCCCAGCTGTGATCTTTTATGGCCAGAGAGGAAACACCCAGAGAACTGTGGTGTAATAGGGTAGACATTTCCCTATCAGTTTACGGGATAATAAATCCAAGACCCATAATTCCAGCCTGAATTACTAATCAGTGTCATACCATAATTATAGAAAATATTTTTGAGAATGTTACTGCTAAATATTGGTTTGCTTTTAATCTATAAAACAAACCTTAATTTATATTTTATAACGTACATGGCTTTCTCTGTAATTAGATCTAATACTTATGATGCTGTTAACTAAGAAAATGTGTGTCAAATTATCTTCAGGAAACCCTAATTGACATGGGGATCATTCTGTCTTGTGCATTGTATGGCGCCTGGGGACAAATCTATTCCTGTAAGAATTAGAGTAAAACCCACACAAATAATAAGCATATGGAGATACAATAGTCAGCAAAGGACTCTGGTGAAAAATAGGCATGTCTCTGCTGACATTTAGTAATGTCATCTAATATTGAGATATTGATTGATATTTGCAGACAATTTAAACTGATCAGATGGTCCTGACAAGAAGGTCAGACAGTTGAACGATCCTTTTATGTTTCCCTTCCTTTCGTTCACATTGCTCTGAAGATACACTCTACACGTGCCAATCTCTAAGGTGGCAGTTGGCTATCAGGTTGTGGGCGTATGGACTGAAATGATACTGAGTTTTTGTTATTATTGTTCATATCATTTATTTTCAGAGAACCAGACATCTGGGTGGAATATAATATTGTCACAACCTTTCATATTTTCACATGTATTTATACCTGTGCTTTTCTACTTGCCTCTCTTGTTTTGCAAGCCTTGCCTATGAAAAGGAGCAGGCAGTGTTTCAGATACCTCCTCCCAGGCGATCCTGTGCTATTTACATTACCAGATGTGGAGGGCTCTGGTGTGCCTTCTGTAAGGAATAAGGTAGTACTTGGGGCTTGTTTTCCTTAGAGCATGCCATGCTAGAATAACATTATAAGGTACTGCCTGTTCTCCTGGGAAATCCTTCCACCTTCTACCTGTGATTAACCCACCAGGCCACTTTATGTCACTCTTGCTCCACATTCAAATGTGGCTGAAGCAGCATTTATTGAGCAGCAGGGCAGGATGCACTTGCCAGTTTGTTATAGACTTCAGAAATTCAACCTTCCAGAAATGGGATCTCAGAATTGGCCTTGGATGGCTCCTTTTGGTGGGAATGTCCCTGTCAGTTGTGTACCAGCCAGGTGACTCTGGTTTCCAAATGCAGGAGATGCCGGGGCACTTGAGTTCCCTGAGTAATTATTTCCTTTTAGATTGTGCTCCTTTGTGACTTCAGCTGGAAGTAGATGGACTGAGGCATGATCTCATCAACATTCTCTTTTTTTTCCCCCCAACTTCTGGGACAGCTGGCTTAGCAGCCACCCAGTCGGGAAAGGTAGCAAGCCAGTCCTCCATCTCTGCAGTAAGGCTGTGGCCAATAAGTAAATGTCATGCTTGCCAAGATAAGGGTAATAAAATCTCGTGCTTGAGGGCATAAGACAATCATTGCAGAAGTCAAGCTGGAATTCCTCCCCAAACATGCTACAGCATTACACACTTACCTCAGCCAACAGTTCTCATGAGTTTTCCATAGTGTAGCTTCTCTTTACAAGGAAGGTCCCTTCAGACAGTCTCTTCCCCACTTCTGCATGCCGAATCTTCCTTGTAGCTTTTCTAGTGCTTACTTGTGCAAAAAAGTAAAGTTGGAAAAGTTGGGGGGTAGGCGGAACCTCACCTTGATGCCAGTTGTGCTGTCGCTGCTTGCTGGTATCTATTTACCACTTGATGTACGTGCTGGGTTTTTCTCCTTCCCTTTGGAGGCATGTCAACATTGAAGTAGTTTCTGCAAAACTCCTACTGTTGTGATGCAGCTGCAAGGATGGAAGTGTGAGTTTAAACCAGCTATGGGTGTCTTCACCTCCTTATGTTCTAGACTCTGCTTTATATCCAGGCTCAGTGGAAAAGAAATGTGTGCCAAAGAGAAAGTCTAGAGGTTTAAATCATCAGCTGATACAAATGGGCATCATTCCATTGACCTCAGTGGAATGACACTGGCCTGTGCCAGCTCAGGAGTCTCCGTGGTGGGGAGGGAAGCCGGAGAAAAGCAACTGTGAGGCGTATTCATTCACTTGATTTAGCTTGTGAAGTAATGGGAAAATTTTCTTGAGCAACTTGAGTCCGGAAAAGGACTCAAGCGTCCACAGCCTGAGGCTAGGAGCGTGGGCTCCCTGTGCGTGCCCCGGGAGAGGCACGTGCCAGCATGCTGTGTGCTTTGAGCTGGGCAGCAGGAAGTGCGCAAGCCTGGCCCTCTGCAAAATGCCTTCCTCCGTGGGCATTCAGAGTCAGGAGCCTTCTCCTGGAAATAGACATTTTAGTGGCCTTTTGACAAAAGAAATGGATGTGAGATGGTGCTTCCTTTGTAGATGGTGCTTTAGTGGTTGGTACTCACTATTTTGCTAGTCCTGTGGTATCAGGGCACTATCTTCTCGTTCACACAACCTGTGAGAGATCTCTGCAGATGCCTGTAGGTGTCTATGATGTGAAGACACATCTGATGCAGCCTTCTCCCCAGAGGTGGACCTTGCAGGGAGTTTTGTCTCAGACCCATGCCCCTGGTTACTGCGAGCTAGCATGTGCCCCAGGCTGGCACTATTAAGACACAAGACACTTTGAGGTCTGGTGAATGCTGTGTTTGCACAGTGAATCAGATTCATCACAGAATTACTTAGCAGCGACAGTAAAAGAGAATCTGTAATTATGATTCAGTGGGAAAATATATAGTGGTCAATAACCCACATAACTCTTACTTCTATTTATGTGGTACAGCAATGTAGCGTCAGTGTCCTGAGCTCTAATATGAAATATCTACATATATTGGATTTTCCCAGCACTCTTTGTTTAGTAACCTTAAGAGCACAGCTAATGTGAAATTTGGATTTTCCCCTTCTGAAGGGAGAGGTGCTGCCATGCCCCATCTACATGACAGATTGGAGTGAGAATGGCAATTGCTAAGGTCAAGTGGAGGTTCTCAACCCAGAAAAGTTGATCTTTCACTCTTAAATTTTATTGTATTTTAGTAGCTGATTCACCTGTCACATCCATTGGCCTTGCTCAATTTTCGGGATAAGAACCTGTGTCAATGGTAAAATTGGTTAGAATAATTAGACTAAAATAATTAGGGTTGTGCAAAGATATCGCTTTGCCCTCTGAATAGTTTGGATGTCTTCTCCTATCTGAACCAGAGTCTCCTACTGTGTTACGCCCTTAGAGAGAGGGTGGGGACAGCTATGGGCACCAGAGTCCTGCCGCATCCTGGGAAACACAGCAGAGCCTGGCCTGGAGAGGAGAACGGGGACACAAGGCAACTAAAGCAGAACTTGTCTTCAGCCAATGTTTTCAAACAGAAAGAGTTGGAATTTTGGCCAGAATAGTCCCATCAAAACCGAAAGCCAGTTCAACAGCCAACTGTTTTTTTAAAAGCTCTTCATGCAAAAAGTGAGTTGTGTCACCTTTGCTTCTGAGTAATGTTTAGAGATAGCTGGAAAGATTACTTTCAAGTGTGATTTTTCCTTTTTTTACACTACAAATATTTAATCCTTATATGCTCTGGCTTTGAAACACAGGCAGGGGTTATGCTTTTTATATATATATTTATAAATATATATTTACACATGTACGTCAGGAGCTCTTGATAAAGTAACTGAAAGGAAAAAACCCTGAGTCTTCAACAGACCTCCTTTATCAGAAATGCTAACCATCCATGTCAATAAAAGTAAACTAAACCCAAAAGATTTTAAGTTAACTTTTCCTCTTAGTTACATTATCTGCATTTCAATACTTCTACAGTCATTAGAGCTAACTTTAGCAGTCACTAAGCTAACTGTAATGTTGGGGAAAAAATCACACGAATTCTAAAAACAACTCGAAGCAAATTTGAAACAAGTGAGAGCATTCTTACTATCATTTGCAGATAATCTCTGAGATTTCAAACAAAATAAAAACTCTCTAATGAATCCTATTCTTCCTAATCTCCGGCAAAAAAAAGTTTGCCAACTTCCCCCCCCCCCCTTCTACACAGTTTATTTGTTCCCTGTGATGTTAAATCTTACTGGTAGGTCACACCCCAGCCTTGTTTCAAATTGAGGGTTTTTACCTCTTGGATGACATAAGGCACAACTTCCAGTGCCTGTGAATCTAGAAGGAGTTTAGAGTGACCAAAATTATATATACCTACATGACGTTTTGCCCTCACAAACCGTTAAAGCACAAAAGCCAGTGAGAGACAGTGACATAGTGTAAGAAGTTTTATTTGCCACTCAGAGTGGCCATCATTGCTGAAAATACACTCATTTCCTGGTTACTTTATTAAGGCTTAGTAAAGTAACCTCTGTTTACTTTTTTTTTTTTTTTTTTTTTTTTTTTTTTTTTTTTTTTAGTTTGCCGGGTTGCTGAGTCCATCTCTAATTATTCCAAAATCAAACTCCACCAGCAGAGCAGGCTAGGAAACCTACAGCAGAGCTGCAGAGTACCTGCTACTCCCACTTATAAATAGCAGCATCTGTGCAGCAGTAATTAGGAGCTGTAATGGAATGGGCCACGTTGTGAATGGAGTTTGGCCAGACTAGTGTGGCCCAGCATTTTCTTACAGGCGTTACCTGTTTCAATTAAATGGCATTCTTCTTATGTTTCAAACCTAAGAAATAAAGAAGGATGGGGGTACTATAAGATGCAAAACTCCTGAAGCCCCCCAGAGCTAAGGTGACCAAATATTTTCATTATCCAGGTGTTCAACCTGCCTAGCCCTTCCAGTCCATTCTCTTTCGCTGTAGAAAAAAAGAAGCATGGCTCTTTTTTCAGTAGTTATTTTTCAGTAAATTCACCAACACCAATAAAACCAAGAAAGCTCGTTCTTTGAGTCACTGATTCAGTGTTAAGTGTCCATCCCATTTTGCCAAGGTATACAGTGCCATATATTTACTCTAGAGGAGCCTACTAGTAGTAAATAATTCCATACCATCATTTTTCCCATGGCAAAACTAAGAAGATAACCAGCTGTTAACAGAGGAGGTG
The DNA here is from genome assembly GCA_013389945.1 of Fregata magnificens. Taxonomy (NCBI): domain Eukaryota; kingdom Metazoa; phylum Chordata; class Aves; order Suliformes; family Fregatidae; genus Fregata; species Fregata magnificens. Next base: position 128,295 of record WAAD01018800.1, read on the forward strand.
TGGAGAGGGAAGTAGCCCAGGGTGCTCAGAATATAAAGGTATGTGTGTTAGTGCAGGGGAAATAGTCAGCCCTTTACACTGCTTGCTACCTTGCATTTTTGGTGCCAGAGCCTGGCCCTAACTGCTTCCAATTCTGACAGCCAATTTCTGACCTTTCACTCTCTATGATCACTGTTCATTTTTGCAAGAAACTTGGTCTCCTTTCTTGTCCAAAAATTTTAAGCAAATACTGTTGTTGTTATGATTACCTCTGCAGTATTGGCTTCTAGGAACCAAGAAAAGTCTCACATCACCACTGTGTACAATTACATCATCTCAACATCACAGCTGCCAACTCTTACTATTTGCTGGAGAGTCATTATTTTTGCTTTAAAGAGACGGAGTGACCTCATGAGCTTCTGAAGAAACCCGACAGCTGACTGCTTGCCATACCGACATAATAAAATGGTCATATGGGACTTTGGTTGATTAATACTTCAACACAGAAGCACCTGTGCTCATTGCAAGAGATTAGGTCCTCTCCACTAAACCAGATCCTAAACCTGAGCTCCTCTTCTGTGTCCTTTTAAAAGTGGTAGGCTGAGAATGGAAGAGAGTAACTGTTGTTCACGGCTAATCTGGAATGTGTTGGGATTTAAGAAAAAAAAAATCTGGCATCAGTTCAAGCTTCATTTTAAAGCTGAAACAAATCTAAGTGTAACTGAAAACAACAACGTGCGTGGAAATTGTGAACCTGATTCTTATTTACACTGCACACCCTTTGCACCTCTCCAGCAATGTGAAAGGTCTTGGAGCATGGCTCAGTTATTTTTATACTCTCATGAAGGGCCTGTTTATTGAGTTGGAGCTTAGAAATATTTATATGAGTGCAGGATTTGCCTTTTAGAGCAGTTGAAAGTCAGCACTGTATGACACTCAGGCACTGTGCTTTAACTTATTTGGGGTATCCAGTTGGACAGTTGAGGGGAAAAATAGGGACTGGACAATGGGTGGGTCAGAGGTTCAATAATGAAATGTGAAGTACCTCATCTGTAGGTCATTTGCGTGAATCAAGTAGACTTTGGTTATTGGCTGGCAGCGATGTGGCCTTTGAAGTCTGGGTAAAAGCAAATGGTCCCTGGGCTGTCTCATTGGCCAGATGATCTCATCCCAACTGGCAGCATTTGACAGACCCACCCTTGTTTGACACTGTAGCTCTCACCGAGCAACCTAATGATGCTACAGGATAATGAAGTATCCTGATGTCCTTATGGGAGAAGACCTGCAGGTCAAGGTACTCGGCACCCTGGGTGGGACAGTGCATGGAAAAGCTTCCATTGCTGTTGCCTTTTCTGTGCCCATTCCGAGGACAAGCAGACACGATCAGGCTCCTGGATGACTGAATGCTGCCTATTGAAAGCTCTAAATTGGCTTAACCTTTCCTAAAGGAATGGTAGAAAATGGAGAGGCAAAATGAGAAAGTGAAGGAGTGGTCTGGGAGAAATGTAGTCATCATGAAGCTAGCAGGAAAATAAGGGCTTGATTATGTAGCTCCAAGAGGGCCCTGCCAAATTGCAGTGCAACGGGAAGAACCTGAGCTGGTGGCAGTCATTTCTTAGGGTGTTGACGTCCTGTATAAGGGAGGTGCTTTCTGCACTGGGCTGAGCACGGTGAGTTTTTTTCTCCTGGCAGTGTCAGTCCTGCTCTGCAACCAGGGACTGTGATTCTGCTATGTTGAAGGTTCCCTCAGCTGGCTGCCTCCAACTGACTAGGACCCAAGCAATTCTTTAGCGTGCAGATTATAATAGAATAAAACAGGGATGCATCTGCCATACGTTTCTTATTTCATGCTTTACCAGTTGTCATGGTCTTTCTTAACACATAAACTCCAAGAGTTACAGGAGAATTTAACTTTCCAGTTTTAAATGATTGTAGAGGAAGCCTGGAAAACACAAGACGTTTTAAAGCTCACTCAGAAGGAAATAAGAAGACAGAAAGTCAACATCTTAAAAAGTCCAAAGCACTATTTGGGGAATGTGGGAGAGGAAAAAAGATGGAGATGTTCAGATTATTGCCAACACAAAGTACTCAACACCATTATGCAACACGTAACACAGCAGAGCCTTGCTCAAGTGTGTTTTCAGGGAACTTCTGCTGCTGTACAGAGGAGGTCAAATGCAAGAACAAGTTCATACCTTCTGGCCAAGCCAAGAATGTTTTCAAGTTCTCCCCCTCCCCAAAAGAGCCAAACCACTAGCAAATCACAGCTTCAAAAATGTTTGACTAAAGCAACATTTTTATGAATCAACATTAAAAATAGACCTCAAGAATTGGACCTAAAAAAAAAATAATCCTGCTGCCCTGAATTTCCCGTCACTCTTGGATGTTGTATTAGATTTTTATATGAAATGTATTTTCCTGAATTGGAATTTGTCCTTAAATTACTTATGAACAATGAACCCTTTCAAGAAAAATAACTACTTGCTTATCACAAGAATTAATGCTGTGGTTTTTGTGAGCGAGTTTCCATAGCCTATCAAATCCTTTCGTTCCTCTTAGTTGGAAAGGAACTGAAAAATGTCTATCAGTTAATTCTCTTCAATTTCATGATTTTAAATCAGGTAATATTCCACATTTTACCTCGCTAAAAGTGGCTACAGGCCACTATTCATTCTTGTTCTTCCTTGTAATATCTTTAGCCCAAAGAAACTCACTCTCTTTTTTCACTCATTTTACAGCTGCTCTGACTAAGGAACCATATTAACACCAATATAAGTACATATGTTCTTTTGCAACTAATTTTGCTCTTCAGGATCCCAGTGTGGTTATCGCGTGGTTGTGTTTGCCACCGAAGTACTGCCACCTGTGGGTGAATCTGAGTTGTGATTCTTCATGGCAGGGTGGGGGGAAAGGGAAGAGTTTACATTGCTGGTTTGATTCCGAGTTAGTGATAAAAATGTCTGTTTTGTACCATTTCAAAGCTCATTCATGCTTATTTAAGAATGTCACGTTAGTTGTATGTGTGACAGTGGCATTCTAACCCTTTGACCTTCAGACTGACGCTGCATTGGTGTTGATAAGCTTAGTTCAAGCTATAGATAATAAAAAAGTAGCGTAGCAGACTCTACAGGTGAAAGTTGCAACCAGTATCCTTGACTCCTGGCGTGCCTTGAAGGTCAGAACTTGAAGGCCTTTTCACATTGAAAGGGTATGTTACAGGTCTTCTCAGCAGTGTCTTGCAGAGGACAGAGCTTGAATCTGGGAACCTGTGGCAAGAGCACTAGCTAATTTCTGCAACTGTGGCAGCATAAGAAGATGCGTGGTTCCCGAAGACTTGATCCAAACCCAATGGCAATCAACAGGACTTTTAATCTTTTCTTCATTGAGCTTTGGAAGTCCTCCAAAGCACTGATTCCCAAACAACACTAAATTTCCTAAGTTAAAACCAGCCCCACAGCTTAATTGCATAAACCATTTGATCCCACAAGAAATCGGGGAGTGCAGTGTAAGACATAGATCTGCCCTGCTTGGCACTCATGGCACTGAAGACATATCCCAGTGCATGGTCCATGTTCACCGCTGAATGAAGTGTGAGTGGATCTCAAAGGCTCTTCCTGTCAGGATTCAGTGAGGAGGATGAGCAAGGGATGAGTATGAAATGGGCAGACCTTTGACAGATGGGTGACATCAGCGGGTATAACTTGAGGAACAGCAGTAGTCACGCTGAGTCTTGCTTTTTAAGGTATGCAGGTTTATTTGTGCAGTCACAGTTTCTTGGTGGCTGGTGGAATGGTTGATTGGAGGAATATGAAAATCTGATACAGCATTGCCTGTCAAGTGATGAGGAATCACCTAATTTGGAAGGCTGTCTGTATTTAAAACCCATCAAATCCTTGGGAGTGTCAATAATTTAAAAAAAATCACAATGTGAAGATTAGGTGAGCTGCTCAATTTGCAGTTCAGATAATCATTTAAGCACAATTTTATTGGCTTCATGAACTGCAAGCCCGAAGTTAGGTGTTTTCCAGAAAGGTAGTTGTTTCTTGCACTGGGGCTAACAGCTGTAACTTGTAGCAACTGCATCGTCATATATTGTTCATTATTTCTGGGACACTGAGAAATACGGGTATGTGATCAGAGTTAATATGTATAGTTCCATACAATAATGTGTTCTTTGTGCTTCTATTCATGCAAAAAAAAAAAAATCTTCTTTTCCCTTAATACTGTTGAAGTATGTGCCTAAATACGATGTCATTTGTAAAGCTGAAAGCAGATATCTACAACAAGTATTTAAAAAGAAAGATTGGACTTCCTAATTTGTATAAAAGGGAAACCCATTAAAAGGGTACAGAGGATAATGCTCAGATTATTTTTCAAACAATAGACAACTTGCATAATCCCATTATGAACAGTACACATTTCATAGTCCATCTGGCAGACAATAAACATTGTGACTCTGTGGGCTTGAAATGCTGGGTATTGTGCTGCCAAAAAGAAAAGCTCTGCGCATATGGCATTGGGTGAAAAAGCAGTCATGGCACATCTCTCCCAAAAATATTCATTATGTTTGTTAGCTTTATGCTTTCTGCAAGATAACATGTGCTTAATAACTACTGAGCAGGCCTATGTGAGTATTTGGCATTGAGTGCCTGCCACTGAAGTGGCATGGATCTTGTCATATTGAACTGCCACAAAGGCTGCATTTGGTGCACAAAGCCAGGCACTTTGCACTATGACTGTGCATCAGGTTAATGAATTTGCTCTTGCTAGAGTTGTATGAGCTCTCCTAAAGAGATTTTACTTGGAAGAGCCAGTCAGTCTGGGGAAACGCAGAAGCTGGAGTGCCAGCAGTTACATCAACTTGACCCTGTATCAAGGTGGTTTGCGTTTGCGTTTCTGTGGTGAAGAAGGAAATTCAGAAGATGACTCCTTAAGTTGTGGAATGTTTTAGTGTCCTTAAAAACACATGTGCAGGGTTGCTACCAGATCTGTTTAACCATTGGAAGTCTTGTATATCAAATTACCGAACACTGCTGTCTTCCAAGGCACTAAGAGTCCTAGTCCCAGTAAGTAAGTAAAAGTCTTTCTTCCTGTTGTCTTTATCACTGGTCACTTGATTTTTTGGCCAAACTGCTCACTGCTATCCTATGTATGCTTATATGCATTAAACTTTTTTCTCCTTGCAAGAGAAAAGATTAGTCTTTGCTCTTTCATATGGTACTGTGTAATCTTCCAGGAAGTCAGTGGAAGAAAGACAGTCTTGGATACGTGTCTGTGAGTGTCCTTCCAGATCGCACTTCAGTGAAAGGTAGTTGCAGATTTATTATCCTTCATCGGGTTGCTATCACCAAAGAGAAGTCTGCTGCCACAAGGCAACTGGGAATAATGCCTGGTCGGTAAGACCAATACTAGCCTTTGCTTGAACTGCCTGTGACAATTAGTGTCCCCCACTCCCACCCTTTCCTGCATGGAAATGCCTCCTGGGCACTCCATAGCTAAGGGCTGTAGCCTCCTGGAAGTTCAGCACTAGCTCAGATCACTTGAGGATGTGACATAAGGTGAGCAGCTGTCCACACCTGCAACTGGCTTCCCAGGACATCTGGGTCATGTTAGAGGCAGGCTTTGCTGCTAATGTCAATGCTAGAAATGGAAGGTGTGACCCTTTTCAGGGTCCGTTACCGGATGTGTCATGTAGTCCATACTGATACATGTGAGTATCAAGCTACATTTCAGATATTTCTGGCCTCCTATTACTTATGCCACAAGGTGTCAAGTTCTAGCTCTAGTGTGAGCAAAGAGGAAGTATCTGCAAACACGTTATGTCCGCATGTTGAAGAGTTAGAAAACCTGTGGCTTAGCTGAAGAGTTCATGAAAGTAGCAGGCAAACTGAGTGTTGTCATGTTGATGGGGTTTTTTTCCCATGTCTTGACTCATTCAACTCTTGGGGGGGTATGACAACCAACAGAACAGACAGTGCCAAAAAGAAACACATTTCTACACGCAGCTGCCTTTATGTTATGATTAGCATTGCCTGTTGTGGCATCATTGCAGTAAGATCAGATTACTTGGTTTTACCAATTCCATACTTGTACTCATAGTGAAAAAAGTAAATTTGAAGTGGACTAAAACCCCCTGTCTTTTCCTCCCTCCTGATTTCATTCTCTTGAAATATTTATGAGCGCTGCAGCCCCACAATAGCTGAGCCTTCATGATTTCAGCACCGTAGGATTCCTCTGAGGCAGAGAATTCCCACTCCATTTTGTAGCTGGAGAACTAAGGCAGAGCAAAGTTGTCCGTGACCTGATCAGGATTACACAGGTACCCTGAGACAGAATCAAAACTCACATTTGCATCTCCTGAGTGTTGTTTCACTCATTGACTCAGATCTCCTGAGGTGCCTTTCCTTTTCTACCCATCTGGGCAGCACTAGAAGGGCTTCCTGTAGCAAAGAAAAGCTAATGAATCTAGGTAGCTAACTAATGAATCTCATTAACTGTACGTGGGTATGTATTTGCTTGAGGTGAAAGAAGAGTTTTCCAAGAGGCTGAAACTGGCACGCTGATGAAAACAAGCAGAGATTGTTTTATAACTAGGAAACTATTTAAATCTTCACTTTAGTGGAGGAGTTTCAAAGGATTTTCGTGAAAGAGTAGGAAGCATGATTTCCTGCTTCTGTAATTTTGTTGTTCTTTATAGTTGATTAGAAGTTGAAGAGAGATCTGAGAAGCTTGTTGGAGCTTCCTTTTTGTGGAGATCCACAGTTGATTGTTTGCTTGTAGGACATCCACTTGCAGCTGCGTTCTCAGTAATGCTGCTGTTGGAAAGCTGATATGCTTTTGTCAGATTTAACTTTCTAAAAAAATCAAGTGTCACTTTGCAAGCTCGGAAATGTTCAAACTCTCTTTTATCATGGCACGTTTGATCTACAGCCTGTGCCTTCACTGCACAGTCAGCCTGGGCTTTTAGTAGGTTGTTGTGCTTTATCCTCCCTGTCCCATGCAAAACCCTGCAGTGGGCTTAGCACTTCTGTTGACAGGGACAGACCTTACTGAGAACGAGAGTTAGAATATAGGCTTCGGTTTTATTTGGAGTAGTCACACTTAGGGTGGAAGGTAAGTCATTCCAGCCCACCTTGTCCTTCAGTGCCTTTTTACAGCTCACAACCTGCATTGAAAAGGGGAGACCAGCTCCCTTGTGACTCCCTGGGTGAGAGCTGTGCCGTGCCGTAGAGAGCCATGGGATGTGCTCCCTGAAGGCTCAGCAGCTGTTGGGGTATGTAGGATCATTAGGATATACTTGCTTTGTAGTGTGGCTGCTCACACCTAGGCTTAACTGACTCGGGTCCCACTCACCAGAGGTAGCGATGATATGTCCTAGGCTCCCATCCTCACCAGAAGCTTAAGTGTGTGCTCGTGGAAATACAAAGCTATCTCATACTTGAGAAATAAATCCATCTCATTTCAGCAAGTCAATAGGTGGGAAAAACCCTCCAAAGATACTTAAATGAAAAATAGAGGAATTTTTACTGTTCAAGATTGGCAGGTAGATGATGTCTTTGATTGCAAGCCTGAGCATTAAAAGCCATAAGCAGCTACCAGACAGAGTCCTATATTAAACACTGAGCAGCTGACAGTGTCCCTCAGATGCCATTGTATTCAAAGAACATTAGTTCTGCCTCTAGACCGTGAAAAAACACCTCCCTTTTCCTCAGTATTTGAGTTGTTCTGTACAAATATATGCAGAATGCTGTTTTCTCTAGTTTGTGGATAAATCTATTTTTCTTCATGTCAAGAGACAGAAAATGAGAACGGCAAATACTGCCTCCCAGGAGCTCACATGCAAATGTCTACCCATTTGATTTAGAGCGAGTTTCATGTACAGAAAAGCAGCTGAGTGCACAGCTCCTGTTCACTCAGAAAAGGTAGCAGCCTCTAAAGAGGAAACAAGGGAATTGGCATTAAAAGACGTTGTGTAGTCTTGTGACTGGAGAAAAACAAATGATCTTTCTAAATTGTTCTTCTAATTCAAATCCACTAAAGGAATGGACTGGCTCTCACTGACATTTTTCTTTGAATCTAGCCCACGTGAACAAGGGCAGCTTTATTGTGCAAGGGTGTCCTGGCTTTGCAAATCGCATATGCAAAAGCAGTCCTTCTGCTTTCCATCTTCTAAAGGGCTGAAACATCAGGTTGTCTAGTCCCAACTAGAAAGGGGAGTCCCACAGGAGCTGCTCGCCGGCTGGATGTCCTTGCTCTGCCAGTAGCAGCTAATCTTACTTTGGGTTTTCTCCTGCAATCTTCCCCAAGTGTCATCGTGGTTTGCAATGATTTCCCCAAGAGGAGAAATCCTAGGATCTAGAGCAGTGGCTTTCAACCTGCCACGCACATATCCTGGGGAAGAGGCTATTTGAAGCCGACAAAGCTTACAAAACTCCCTCGCGAGAAAATCTTCATTCTCAGCTTGCTACTGCCAGATGTTTCATGAGTCACTGTGTCTTGCTGCATCTGCCATTCTTTGTGCATGTAGACTGTAAGCTCTTCAGGGCAGGGACTGTCTTTTGCTGCATGCTTGTACAGTGCTCTGGTCTTGCCTGGTACCCCTAGGGCCTACCACAGTATAGATCAGTTTAGCTGTAACTGATGGGAATGATTCTTGATGAGGATGCACAAACAACCAGAAGAATCCAGCTGGCTCCTTCATATACATGTGTGTTCTTCAGTGCTAACAGCAGTAGAAATTAAGCAATTGAAGCTGCAGATGCTTACAAAGACTTTGATTACCCACAGGAAGCACATCTTTTGAATAAATCAGTGTGGTAATTTCTTTTCAGACTAAAAGGGATATTGAAGTCAGGAACAAACTTGCAGTTGTTGGGAATATTCTGTGAATGGGTAAGTGGTGTTGTTTTTGGCAGTAGTTAATTATAGACATCTTAGGATGGTAACTGCAGGATCACTGATAATACTCAGGCAGCATTCCTGCTTATTACTAGCAGGGATTTGGATCACTGCTTTCTTCTCAGAAGGTGATTGTTCCAAACAACAGAAGATTTTGAAATATGTCACTTCAGCATGCTTGTTTTTATAAGATCTTTGGAATTAGTATATTTGATTGTTCTACTTAAAATGGTAGCAAGTTGTTCCGCAACATGTGGTTTAAAGGTTGAATGTGCTGTAAGTACTACCTTTTTTTAATAAAGTCTTTGAGATCTAGCTGCAGCTGGTAGAAAAATGGGAAAGTACAGGTAGTAGATGACTAAGGCAGTAGATAAAATGGCCATAGACTTTAGTTGGAAATAGTGCAGTTGGCAGGTACATGTTGTACCTTATAGATGTTTTCAGCCCTGCCTGAGGTTTGCTTGGCATTAGTTTCAAACTCCAACCATGTCATTATTGTGGGGGATCTGATATGTAAGAACAACTTTTAAAAAAGCACCTTACTTTTATTCTCTAAAGTGACTTAGAGATGCGGGTATTTCAGTCTGATTGGCAAGATGTAGAGTCCTATGCAAAGTAGATCAGACATTTTTTTGAGAGATGTTTTTCCAAAAGAATGAGACATTTACTTGAATTGAAAATCTTTTGCAGTAATCAGTCGGTTTTGATGTATTGTTTTATGTAATTTTTTCTTTTTTTTTTATTTTAAAGAAAACTCAGTTAAGTCGGCTATAAACACCACAATTGATTTGGCAAGGACTGGAGAGGAGACGGGAGGGCATTTGCGTCTTATTTTTCATTTGGTTTTGGGACTGGCTTAAGGGTTGAGTGTGCTGAAGTGTGTTGCTTGAAGTGTATCAGGAAAACTAATGCAGGGCAGAGGGAGCTGTTCTTCATCTAGTTCTTCTGGTCAGGCGCTTTTCGAATGTCTTTACTCACCTGGCAGAGTGAGGACTGAAATTGGATCACAGGCCCTAGTCGCGTATTAAAGAGGCAATCCCCTTATGCATGGTTACAGCACACACGACTGAAGTCATGAGTCCCCTCCGTGCCATTCCTGCTCATAATGCAGGATGGTACACTTTCCTTTTTTTGTTTGTGTTTTTGTTTTGGAGAGAGGAATCTGTTTGGTTTGGGTTTTTACGTGGCTCATTCTTAGTGAAATGGAGGGGGTTGCGTCTGCAGAACCATGCTGACAACTTGGTACCCGGAATAATTTGATGCCCTTTTGCTTCCCTTTTGGCATGTGTACGCTTGCAGAAAATTCAGTTTAAAATAAAATGCATCTCACTGCTAAGTATTTGAGTTATTTAGTAAACATTTTTTCCACGTGTGCCTAAAGGCAAGCCTAAACAATACAGTGCAAAACAGTGCTTTCTTTGTTTCTTATTAAAATATATTAAGCCTACCTCTATTCTGGACTTGACCACTTCTCTGTTTTACTTGATTTAGAAAATCTGCAGAAGGAATCATGCCACATTAAGAACTGTTCTGGTTCTCTGTTTGGAGTGGCTATACAGATAGTATTCCTCATCTGGAGGGATCAGGAACCGCAAGGATTTTTCGTGCTATAGCCACATGGCATGTCAGAGGAGAGCAGGCATCTTCTTCCACAGGTCAGCAAGGGAATCTGGATGAGCCTGCGCTTTGCTGTTGACTTTACTGGTGCCTGGAGTTCAGAGTCCTTGTGCGTGTCCCCCAAAAACGAGACAAGCAAATTTACTGGTCCAGTCTGATAATTTGTCTTGTGGAGCTTTCCCAGCTCAATCATCAAAGTGTTTTGGTACTGAAAAAAACACTGTTTCCATTGTCATGCCTGGGAACTAAAATTTGTAAGTGATCAACATCAAAGGTTTTAAGGTACACTTAAATTTCCTACCCCACCTACAGTACCTTCATATTCCACTGGCTATAATTTATTTCTTCTCACCAATCCTGCAAAGATTATCACCTTGCTGCTCTTAATTTTATGCTGCTAACATCCCCTACGTATACCAGTTACTGTTTCTGAAATAGATGGCCTCACTGGTACATGTTAAATTAAACTCCAGGCAATTTTTTTTCAATTTGCATTTAGTTTTGAATTCTGCTGCTCTTGTTTTAGATGTGGAAGAAAGGCCTGTGAGCTGTCCTGAAAGCTCATCTGCTTTTTCAAATGATACTTGGTCTAATAGGGGAAATTCCTTCCACCTACAAACTGCATCTTGCCGGCTTGCATGAGAGACAAGCTAGTCGACTTTTTAGTGGTTGTAGGTGCAGAACACATTGGTCCTGAATTAGTGTGATTCTTCTCGGATAGTAGCTGTGGCTTTGTGAAGGAGGCGGGTGTGGGAGGAAAGGGGCACAAAAGTGAAAAACCTCTGTCTTTTAGGAGAAGGAAGAAAGCACTTGTCTGGCTGGAGATTTGTATTTGTGGACATATGGATACGTGCTAGAAATTTCACCTACTCTTAGCTCTTATTTGAATTGTGTAGGGAGAAGAGTATTATGCCACAGAGATGGACGTGGATCCAAGTCCTGCTGGCTAAATGTACATATTATAGTGGACTTTTATCAAATTACTTTTCTGCTTATCACATGACTGTTACTGACTCACGTATAGCGTAAGCATTGAGTAAGCAAAAGAATTGTAACTACAGTGAAGAAAAAAAAAAAAAAGGAGGAATAACAAGAAAATGTAAGGTGAAAGACCAGAATATTTCTGTTTGGAAAAGCTGCCATAGTACCTGGCTTTAAACTTCTTTCTTTAAGCTTCTTTAAACCTGGCTTCTATTTGGACTGATCCTCTGTGGTCTCCTCCCTTAAAGATGATAGATATATGACATTTGAAATGTAATTCATTTAAGGAGTTTGGCTTAGATGAACACCATAGAACAAAATCCAGCTCCCATGGAACATTGCAAAGGCATGCAGAAATGTCTTTGTGCATGGTTGGAATACTTTAATATTTTGAACAATCAGTTTCTTCAGGGGAAAAAAGGATCCTTTTCATGCAGAATGGGCACTTTTCAGAAGAATTGTGTTACGAAAAAACCCATTCTCCATCAAAACATCTGTGATTCATTTCCAGACCGCTATTTGTAATGATAGCTAATTTGATTCATATTTTCCTCTTTCTCTTCACAAGTGTATGTGAAAAGATGGTGATTTTCACATGCAGCTTTACGTTTCAGCCATGCTTATCAAACAGTCTTTGCCTATAGATCATTAACTGCCAGTTTGTTGAAAAGATTCAAGATCCAAAATTTAGTTGGTGTTGAGTTGCTGTGACATGATATAGAGGGTGGGATTTTCAAAATAACTGGTTGATCTGCCTTTACTGCTACTGAAGTCAGAAAGGCTATCTGGGAAGGAAGATGAGGCTACCTTGGAGACAAAGGTGCATTTTCTGCCAGCAAATATTAAAAGATTGGAGCTGTTCAGAGAAGTGGTAAATAGTAGGGCCTGGTTTTCAAAAGAACTCAACACCAAGCTCACTTCAGAAAAGCAGTGATGAATTCTGCCCTTCCCAAAGAGAGTACAGGATGGTGAAGAACGGTTGGGTGTGCTCAGCATATTTGAAAATCTGGGCACTTCATTGATGTATCAGCCAGGGACCTGGGTGCATGTGAGAATGGGTCCTTCAGTGCGGATGGTGAACTGTTTCAAAATCAGCCTTTTGGTGCTTATTGCTAACTGTACTTGCAAGACTAGGATTTTCAAAAAGCATCTCTGGAACTCAGAGGCACATATTCAATTGAAAATTGATAGGCTGTGTTCCTAATTAACTGAGGAATATTTTATGTAAGTGCAGTTTGGAGATGTAAATATGTGTAAACATCTGGCCCTAAGATACCTCTGAAATTTGTACCCTAAATCACTTTGGAGATAGCAAGTGCCACTGACTTTTGGTGAGGGAGATGTAGGCAGTTATAGAACAGTATACATAGCCGCCAGAATTCTTAAGTTATCTCAGGCGTGCCCAGACCAACACGTCTATGGTGAGAGGGAAGGACAGAACTTTCCTATCCTGCCTTGCATTGCCAAAGCAAGGTAGCTGTCTACCTCTGGATATGACTCTTCCCTCACCTTGCTATTAATCCTCTCTTAGAATTAAGGCTTAAGTGCTATCTCATCTAAAAACAAAACAAAACAACCCCCCAAAAACCCCCAAACAAACCACAAGAAAACCAGAAGAGATCTGATGCGTTTTCCTCTCCCAAAACATTCTTCAAGTCTCAAGGGTGGGCTTTGAAAACCAGCTTCCCACCTCTGGGGGAATGTTGATCTCTAGGCTATGGACTCATTCTGAGTTTCTCTCGGCCCCAGTGAATCTTTCAGTATTTTGTACAAAGCAAAGGATCTTCAGTGGGAAGAGCACTGCAAGACCCTTCAGTATGCCTTGCGACCAGGGAAAATGCTCTCTCCCAAAAGTGGGAGAGTCCACGTTTAAATCTTGCTCCAGGTTTGGCTGATGATGGAGCTTGAATGAGATCTTCAAGGGACAGCTAACCGGTACCACTAAGCCCTGTCATGGGGGGCAACACTAAGCACAGGATATGATGAAGCTTATGTGTGTTCATTGTGTTCCATCCAGATCCAGTGGGTGATCTCCTGTTTTCTGATTCAGCCTGGGATTTAGGCAGGAGGTGGGCACTGAGGTGCTCACTGCTGCCAAGACGCAGCCTGTGCCTACCCACAGAGAGAGATCTTGGGGACTTTCCCAATGAAAATGAGGTGGTGGCAGAGTCAGGATCTGGGAATGCCAGTCTGACTGGTAGAATTAGGACTGGCTTCAGAAGGGGGTTTTTGCTCTTAACTTCCTCTTGAAAATGGGACTTTGACTCCCAAGTCAGTAAAGAGCTTTTAAAAACATGAGCTTTAGCCCTTTTGAAAATCCCAGCCTTGATCCCTACCACCAGTAATTTGCATTGGTACGATGTGAATGAAATTAGCCCAGTCTGTTTTCTGGCATTACTTCCTTACTCAGAAAGTCTGACTATCTAGTCCTTGTTGTGTCTGAATTCTTTTTTTCTGGTCTCCAAACCATCTGGGGCAAATGGGGTTTAATCCTATGCAGACCTTTGGAGTTGGATTTTTTTCTTTTTTTTTCCTTTTTCTCTTTTTTTTTTTTTTTTTTTTTTTTAACTATCAGACCTGAGGCATTTGGCTTACAGCCCAGGGTGAAGAAAGAGAAATAAGGAGGAGAGAACTGAAGTGGGAAAACCAGAGAGAGTGTTGAGCACAGAGAGGCAAAGGACTGAAAGTTGGCTGCGGTGGAGGTGGAGGAGTAGTGGCAACGTACGGGCAGAGGGTGTGATGGCACAGACTGAATGTGATATTCCATCCTGGGACGTGGTGGAGGAGAAGGGAAAGCCAGAGTGCAGCCGGCCACAGGTTCTGGTGAAGTCTGACATATCACTGCAAAGAAGTAATTGGATAATGCGCTACCATCCCTTCTTGCATTGCTATGAGGATGACACATGGCTGACTAAAAAGGAGGTAGAAATTAGTGAGGGAAACACAGGAAGAAAAAGGAATAGGCTAATGTAGAAAAAAAGGAAAGGATATGCTGCTAGGCTGAACGAGGAAAGAGATAAAATAACAGAGAGAGAGAGAGAGAGAGGAAAGAGTCACAGCAGCAGAAAGTTCAAGTGGAATATGATTTCCTTATTTCTCCAACCTTTTTCACATAGAGGAAAAAACCTAGCACTTGCAGAGAAAACTGATGAAAGCACTGATTTGTGTGGCTGAGCCCTTTTGTTGCAAAGGGAGCTGTAAGACAGGGATTTGAGATATCTTTTTTTTAAATTCAGCATTTGTTCTTTTGTAGGGGAAGGGGTAGACTTTCAGGGCTGATTGTGGTCTAGAAAGGGAATAGATTGTGGTGTAATTAGGGATGAGAAGAAAAGGTAAAGGCTTTCCTATAGCCTCTATGACCTGAATGTGGTGGGAAAGATTAGGGTTGATGGATATTTCCATAGCAAAAAATGCAGGTGTGTTCTTAATTTGGATTTGCTTACCTGAGCTACATAATTCAGATTAAATCAGATAAACCAAAGCAATTTGAGAGCCCTCACTGTTATTTTAACCTGAATTGGCCAGCCCCAATTAAAAGTGCATATTTGTAGACTTGCCCTCTGCTAGGCAGCCATACCCATGTTCTTATTGGCTCTGGGAGGCATCTCTGTACAGTCACCGTCGGAGGGTTAGACTTTGGCTGTGCTGCAAGCCCTGAGCTCTCGTGCGTAGCTGTGCTGGCCCGGGAGCAGACTGAACTGGAGAGATTGCTCGAGTTGCCCAGCATCAGACAGGGAGTCTGGCAGAGACAGGGACTGAGTGGAGGCCTCTTGAACTGCAGCCCAGCGCGTGGGATTGGATAAGCAGAACACTTAATATTGGGTTTCTGTTGAGAATAAGCACAATTATGAACACTAAATTTCTTTCCCAGGAGCATTCCCCAGTACTGATTTAAAATGTACCGCTTCCACAAATATTCCTGCCAGAAAATTAACTTGTTAAAATATTTGTTGAAAGCAAATATGGAAAGGGGGCTGGCACACAGCTGAAGCAAATTAATGTTAAGGATGCAAATGAATATTAAATCTCTTTTGCAATAGTACATTCCTGTCTCTAATTATGACTCTGGGTGAGTAGATGACTCTGTAAAGTCACTCCTGGAAGGTGTACATACAGCAGTCAGTGTGATAACAGCCTTGCAGATCGAAGTGGGTGGATGACTTGAGCAGTATGGTAATGACATATGGAGCCTTCCCTATCTTGGAGACGAATTCCTATCTAGCTCAGATCAATAGTGGGGTGAGCATTATTGCTTGTGGAGAAGCTCTGTAACAGAGACATCCAGAGGCTGTGATATGTCGGGAGATGCTGGCCACAGCCCTACCAGGTCCAGGAACAGGCCAAGGCAGGAAGCCAGGCCTGAGCAATTAGACTCCGTGGGCAACAGCCTCCTGTTGAGATACTGGCACGGATGGGAACTGCGGCGAGAAGGAGGTGACCACCCATTCAAACAAACTCCAGACTTCTCTTGGTGGCTTTCATTTAAGGCCAGACACCCTTTTAGGTACCTGAAGCAAACGCAAAATTTTGGACTAAAATAAAGAAGGATTTTGAGATGCAATGGCCTATGATACACAGGACATCAGCCTGCATGACCTAAGGGTCTGTAGGCTGTGGAGAAGCCTGCCTGGGATGGGCTGGCCTGCCTGCACCTATTGCAGTAGAGCTGTGTTGGCTCCCAGTAGCCAGGCTCTGGTGCTGTGCCCACAGGCTCCTGCCCAGTCCTCATAGCCAGCTGCATGGTGCGTGTGGCAATTTGTCAGGAAAACAGCTCGTACCATCTTTCTTTTTTTTTTTTTCCTTTTTCTTTCCGCCCCCCTTGCCTCTTGCTCCTTTGATACTCATATAAATGGCCTTTTATTTTATGATAGGTGGCTTTGGTTTTATCTTCCTCATGCTATTCCTTTTTCTTCAGCCACTTTCACTTTACCCTCCTTGTTTCCCTGCTGTCCCCAATCCTTTCCTTTCCTTCCTCCACATTTTATGCCGGTAGATGGTGGTATTCAGCAAGTTCTTTGAGTGCCAATGTAGTTCCCTTTGTCACTAGCTGGCAGTCCAGCTCAGCAGTAGGAAGAGCTGTTAATGTGTTGTGGGAGTTTGTCTGTGGCTGGGTGACTGTCACAGTG
The DNA here is from genome assembly GCA_013389945.1 of Fregata magnificens. NCBI lineage: Eukaryota > Metazoa > Chordata > Aves > Suliformes > Fregatidae > Fregata > Fregata magnificens. Next base: position 144,896 of record WAAD01018800.1, read on the forward strand.
GTCACCTGCATGAACAAGAAGCACAAGTTCCACTAAGTTACTCTTTATTTTCCTTCTTGTTAGGCCTGTGAAAGAGCTGTCAGATTGACAGAGTCCTAAACATCACCAGGGGAATCAATTATTTGTTGTGATGTATCAGATGTGAGAGAACTTCATGTACACATTTCTGTGGGGTTGCTCAACCAGCTGGCAGAGGCTGATGTTAGTTTTGTAGCCTGCTGTCTGACAAAAAATTAGGGCTGGAAATGAGGGAACACATTTCTGAACAAGATTATCACTGGTGAAATAGTAGGTCTTGGGTCTGGATGCCCAATGCAGGATAACTGGATTATAAAAACTCAGACTGCTTTTAACGATCCTGTGTCAGGCACCAAAGAATTGAAATTCATGGTACTTCAGCGAGTGAGTTCTCAGCGAGCCTCACCCCTGCTTAAGGGCAGGATTTGCAGCAAGAGGTTGGCTGAGGGTTTGCCTCTTATCATGGATAGCATAACGGGACTACGCATGCTTTGCACCATGTGTGACGCGACCAATGAAGAGCCTTAATCCAATATGACAGTGCGCTGCTCTGTAGGTAAAGGTGTGGAAAGCATTCTCTTCCACATCTTCATTTTGTGTGCTTTATTAATTCACGTGACGTCCGTATTCCTCTTTGGAAATGATTTTTGTACCAGGATCCTGGTGCTTGTTTGAGTCAATGGGAAGGCTGTATAGAAGTTATAGAAATTGGGTAGAAATTATGTTAAGGATTAAAGCAAAGATTTTCAAATTTGGTGGTGAGAATAGTGGGCAAAATTCCTTCTGAAAGAGGATGGGCAGCAGTACAAGCAGCGCATGTGCTTTCTAGGTGCTATCAGTTCTTGTTCCGCTCTGGGATGCTTGCTGGCCAGCACTGGCCAAAGTTTTTTTAAAAAAGAAATGCTTTGAGTGCGAAACTCTTCTTGCCTTGCTTTTAACATCTTCCTGTAGTTCTCACATGTTCTGCCTGTGGCTTTGCAGCTCTTCCCATCCCAAGCCCCTTTTGGGCATGCTTGAGTGGGAATAGTGTTTGTTCCTTCTCTGAGTTTGGAATTTGGACTCCCTTCCTATGGAGAGCTAGACTCCAGCAGCAGATCTGAAACAAATTTGCTTTTTCATATTGAGATTATCATTAGTCAGTTAAGAGTAGCCAGAAAATAAGTACTAAAATGTTGAGGTGTGAGGCTTTGATAAGCTTCTGGCTGGAAAATTACTGATTCAACTACAGGGGAAAAACGTGGAGAAATCTGAAGTGGTGTGCTATTTTGGGTGTCTGTTTTAAGAGATTTTGCAGGTCTCTGGTATTCAAGAGTCGCCCAGTACTTACTTTCTATAACAAGTTGTTTTAAACACTTTTACCTGGGAAACAAATACTTCGCTGAGCTGAAGCAAGAGTCACTTGACCTTAGAAACCTTAAACATAAACCTTAGAAAGGCCTTGTGTCTCGCTGCAAGAATTGCTGTGTTTTCGATGCCCCAACCTGTCACTGAAAATATCCTTATCTCTTTTTCGTAATGTACCTCAGCAAGGTATCTTGTCCCAGGAAGTGTCTCTCTCTCTTTTTCAGTTGCAGCACACTATTGTTTCTTGTTCTAGCAAGGAGTGTTTCATAGCCAATGTGTCTCCTTCCCATTCTTTCTCCCCTTTGTCATTCCCTGGGGCTTTACCAGCCCAGTTGATAAACGTTCATCAGCATACTGTAGATTACCTCATCCTAAGATAAGAACTCAATACACAATTACAGTTCTATTTCTAAATAACAGTGGGCCAGGCTGTAATGCCTTTGCTCTTCCTAAATAGCACCCACAGTTCACTAGTGGAGTGGCTTGAAATCAAAATGCCATTCCGTGCGGGTAAGAACATTCAAACTGAGCCCCAGAGTCAAGTCCAATGGATATTAATTCAGTATCACTTTTTCAGTACTTCCCTTCTTTAATTTTCGTCTAGTTTTCATGGATATATTCCAAAGATTGTTGTCCCACATCTGAAGTTCTTTGAATATCTGTAAAAAGCATGTTCTCCAAGATCGCAAGATGAATGATACCTCTGTCTCCTAAATGTTTGCAATGTTACTAATGCTGCTTTGTCTCCACATGTATTACCAATAGGACTGCTTTAGAGACATCTTTTCCATGTGGGAAAATACAATTCAAAAATCCCTTCCTCCGCTGTTTTTGATGCATGTTTTATCCAAATTTTTTTTGTGAGAGGCTTGCAACAAGAAACAAAAGCAAGAACTAATATAAAGGGGAATTTCAACATCAGATATAATGTTTTGGTTTTTAATCAAAGATCCTTTCTGATCCACAAGCAAAGTGTTTACTTTGGGGTTTTAATTGAAATTGAGTTTTCAGTGAAAACTCCAAATTTTTGTCAACAGATGAATTGTGTTAGCTGAAGAAGCCAACATCCTTCAACAGAAAAATCTTGCCCAGTTCTAATCAGCAATGCTGGAAAAACTATTGGATCCTGCAGAAGTCCCCTTCAATCAAGGAAAAGACAATCAGCTCTGGACTTGCTTCTGTTTATGCAACTGTGGCCAACATCGCTGCTGCTCTATCAAATGATCCTGCTGAGAACAAACCTTCCTCAAAGTGGGGTTGAAATTGCCAGTGGTGCATTATAGCATTGATGGAGCAGAGCCAGTGTTTGTAACAGTAATGTCTGCAGACATGAGGTTGATTTCCAGAAAAACATCTCAGGACAACGGAGAAACATTTCACAAATCCTGCATCTCGTTCTCCTTTGGAGGAGAGAGCTGTAGCATGAGTAGGACCCATTTCTAACATGTTTGCCCCCTGAAATGCTGCTCTCCACCCTACTGGAAGCAGCAGACTCCATTGTGGAAGCATGTGTGCTGGATACTGGTCCTCTCCCTTGTTCCCTGTGCTGGGTTCAGAGGGGATTGCTCCTGAGCAAGGACTTGTCCATGCGAATAATATGTCACAGACAGGTTTCTAATAAGCTGTTAACTTTAGGATTCCTGGCTAATTGCCAGGTAGACACATGATTGACTTTATAGTAAGTACAGCTCACTTCAGCCACTAGAACTGTCAACTAGCGTTGCTAACTCAAAGCATTAATAAGTCATGAGTCAAGCCTCTCAAATCATACCACTGGTTAAAAATGATGAGATTTTATAAATAATGCCTTCTGGGGTTTTATTTGCCTGGTGATGATTCGGGTTCATGTTTCTGTATTTCATTTTCTGCAGCTGTGGGAATTAAGAGTTTTACTATTTTGTTTTTTCTAATAGCAGCTCTCATCATCACCCCCTAGATTGTCACACCCATGTCTGCATTCATAGGGTCTTCATAAAGATCTTAAAAATAAAATTGGCAGAGAGGCTTCTGCCTTCTGGCCTCTCAAATTTTACTCCTGAACTTGAGCATAACTTGCCGTGAAAACTTTAAAGACAAGCATCTGGGGTAATTTGGAAGAGACTTGGTTTAGGCATTTCCAGGTTATGGGGCTGGCAATTCCTTATCATTCTAACTTGGTTCACATGGCATGAGATAGAGATTACAATCTAGGAAATTATATAATCTTGTGAAGATTCTATGGTCCAGTGTGAGTATCATCCGTGTTAAGTGTGCCAGTAAAGCCTGCCATGCTTTCTTAAAATGTGTGTCAGATACCGGCATATTGTGCTCCCAGTGAAGGCAACGATGAGAGCGTGAATCCTCATGGGGCACATCCAGCATCTTTGTTAGATAATTTGCTGCATATCTACAAATATATAGTATATTTTAGATCAACAACTTTGAGCAATCTGTGTTAAGAAGATATTGAATGTTTTACAATATTCTCTCTCAGAGCCTATTTCTGTAAAACTTTAAAATCATTTCTTAGTCAGACAAAATTCAACAGAAGTTTTGCCTGAGTAAGGAGTGTGGAAGGGATCTCCTGAAGGGCTTGGAGGTTTTCCTGCGGGTGAGCGCATCTGTGTGTGAGTGCATCTTGCAGTGAATAAATTATGAATCACACACATCTTTCAGTTCAAGGGGCTGACCATTTCCGAAAGGATGTCTGAGTAGGGCTGTTCTTGTGTAATATTCCAAGCTCATTGAATTTGGGTTTTGGTGAGCACTGGGTGAGGAATAGCAAGTGGTGACACCTGTAGGAGAACATCCTGTGATATAATAGGCACTACGATGTCCCTCCTAAACGGGATTCTTTGCTTTCCTCACAGGTCTTCCCTTTTCCCAGCTTTTATCCACTTTGATATTCAGGAAGGTGTTCTGCCTGAAAGGCAATTTTTATAGAAGGGAGGTACTAATGCAGGGCAGAATGGAAGGTCACGTCATTATTTTCTCTTTTTGTTACTGCCTGTTTAAATAAAAGGGATTTCCCTTTCAGAAAGTATCATTATTTGATAGTTATGAAAAGCTGAATGGTGTCGGGATGAGGCTCCTCTTCAGTCCCTGCTCTCCCTGTTGTGCACCTCTGCACAAGGTGAGGAGCATACATAAACCAAATGAAGCTGCAAGCTCTCTTTCCAGTTTGAAGAAGGCAAGGGAGAAAGTACTTAATTCCTGCTGCCTGTGACTTACTGGTAAAGCGCCAGTTTTTGAAGAGTCCCAGAGCTGCTCTGGGAACTTCTCTGGTAACCAAAGATGTACAGGTGGTTTCTCTTGTATTCCAGGACTCTCCGGGTGTGTGCAAAGTATAAAACAGGCACTGATGCTGAAGAGATATTCACGCCAGCTCCTGTCCTTTCATCTGAAGTTGGTAAGGAACCTCCTTTGAAAAGTTTTTTTACTAGAAGAAAGAAAGTCTCTCTCAAGGATCAGTGCCACCACAGGGAAAGGAAATGGCTCATAACGCAAGACATCTCACATCTCCATCTCTTTCATCCCCTACCAGAAGCTCTACTGTACTTCAGCGCCTGAAGTATCCTCGAATGCAGCATGTAGTATCTTGTATTAGGCTTCCCTAGATACTGTAACATGCAAGATGAGCTTCAAGGGCTTTAGACTGAAATCAAGATAGTGGTTAGGTGGTGGATTTCATACCCCAAACCCACTGCACTTGTGTGTAGAAGTCTTTGTTTTGCTAGCAGGACTGAGAACAGCAGCAGATGGACATTTTGAGGTCAAAGCTTTCCACAGGGAAATAAAGTAGGAATGCTTTTTCTCAAGACAACCCTCTGTGAAAACTCTGAAATTCTCTCAAAATGCAGTGCTTTTCTGAAGACAAAACATCAGACTGTTTCCTAGGTCTTTCTTATTTGGGTTTTCTTTTTCCTTTTGTCAAAAAAAATTATCAGCAGGACATCACTGCATTTAAAAACACAGGAAATGTTTTTGTTTCTTTAAACCTTTTGGTAGAAAATATTTCTCACTTTCCTTCTAGTTGTGATCAGAATCTCATCTGCACTTCTCAGGTGTTATCTATATCTAATCTGAACAGGCACAAGGACATACTCGAAGCTGTCACATTGCCAGATGTATTTGAAAAGCATTCCCTGGAACAAACTCAGTGCAAGTCGGTGGTGGGGGAAGGGAGAGTAAAACTTAATTTTAAGCTCTTTGGGAGAGGCACTGTCATTATGTTCTGTATGCATTAAATGCAAACACAGAACAGGTTCAGGTCTGTGGCTGGTGCTCTTAGGTGTGACAGTAGTACAAATGAAATAATAATATCAAGTAATCTCAGTTGGTCATTAAGCCTGCAGTAAATGCCTGTTTCATTTGCCAGGTAGGAGCACTCAGGGACCTCAGCTAAAATTGGCACCTTATTGTGCTAAGCACACACAGACACCTAATTAAAGACAGTCCCTTTCAATGAAGTGTTTTTTGGTATAGATGGGCAAGACAGATAAAGGATGGGAGTAAGAACTCATAATTATCCCCGTTTCACAGATGGGGAGCTGAGGAACTCTGGTCACACAGGGACTCTGCTGTGGGTTTTCTGTGCTATCCTGGAGACAGGCTGTGGCTTAGCAGGGTCTTACACCCTAGCCCTGTGCTTCAGCCACAAGACCATCCTTCCTCTGCAGAAGGATGCATCGAGTTTCTTGTTGCTTAAATAGAAACCTCAATTTACATTTTCCTTGTAAAGCTTTTAAAAAAAGCTCCCTGACCATTTGGGTTTCTCTCATCCTCTCAGACTGTTAGTCATCATTTAAAATACACACAATGATTAAAATGAGTCTGATCATGTTCAAGTACAATATTTCAGGGAGGCTACTTGGTATGACTTGCATGAGGACATGAAATGCCAGAAGGACCAGTGCAATCAACAGCAAACTTCTGTGCCAAAAAGAGTGGGTGGGGTCATGTGCCATATACAAGGGATTCATAAATGTTTACTATAATTTGCTGCCTGGTTATATTTGACCTCTGTGGGTTGGCACATGGACTGATTTATTGCATCCATGCTATCTTAATTACTAAGGACACAGCTGAGAGCTTTTTAAAATTAAAAGTGACTTATTTTCCTCAATTACTTAAGTGCAGAGGCTCAAGTGCATACGCAGTTGTATTTTTCTATCAAGAGAATATATGATTCATGTAGCCAGTTACACTTGTTTGTGGTTCTCCCGGATGCTGGACTTTGGGTATGCGCAGATGCAGACTCTCGACACTGGCTCATACGGATATGTTTACCAAGACTTTGCAAACTTTTCTTTCCCCCACTGCTGGTCCTGCTTACAAAACTTTGCTCTTCCGGGTCTCAGCTGGAACTGGAAGGCAAAATGAGGAAAGTCTCTGAAAGGTTGCTCCGAGTGTTTTTCTAGCCCAGCTGGATGCAGGTGTTATTGGAGACCTTATGGGAAGGATTATTCCAACAAAATTTTCACCCTGGCTTCATGGACTCAGGGATACAAACGAGTTTTAAATAAGTATCCAAACTTAGACTTGCTTAGCCAAACTCAGACACTGAAGCTTTTGATGCAAGCCCTGCTAACGCGTACATTGTTGGACCGTTTTGAATGTGTGACACTAGGCAGTTATGTGGCAGGTCAGCAGGAATTCACAAGTGCTTGGACTTAATTTTTTCATAGTTCTCATTTTGAAAATGTGTCTGAATAATCAGGTCCAGATGTTAGGGAAGCTGGTTTTCTGTCAGCTATAGTCGTGTCTTGACTTTTGCAAATTTAGGCAAAGATTATGAGAAGCGGTTTGCAATTTGAAGTTCTCTGTTCAGGACTTGAGACTTCCTCAAAGGGTCTAGCTTTCAGAAGCCCTTTCAGCATAGCCCCTAAAAACTGAAGAGTCCAAATTGCTCTTACCTTTCTCTTACTTATTATTGCACTTCTGTGTACAGGTAAGGTACATAACCATATCTATGGATCTGAATTTGCAGATGCTCTAGCATCTGCATAGTTGCAGACTTAGGTACTTACAGGCTTTATTCTTATTTCACATTACTTATGCTCACACATAACTCAGCTGCAGCTGGTGGCATTTTTCTTCACATCAGATAGCAGTGCAGTGATTTTAAGCATGTGGTTCCAGGACCCCAAGCATCCTCCGCAGGATGTGAGACGAGTAAAACACTCAGTAAAGCAAACCTGTCAGAAGGCATAAAGTCACTCTAAAGATGGTCGCATCTCTTCTGTAAGTGGAAGCAAGTTGTAAAATCTGAACTGGCATAAGAAAGGCGGTAATTCAACTTCTGTAAATCTCTAATGATAACTCATCTCGTGCTCATTCCAGGATTTAAAATACATAATGCAAATAGCAACTTCATACGAAAGTGTGTTTCTCTCCCTTTAACAGATCACTTGTTGAGAAAGCAGCTAAAATAAATGCAAGCTATCCCAGTCCTAAGTCTATCTTCTCTTCCAGAACATGGGGAGGAAAGGGGGACACTGAAATATCACAGCATTTGTGAGCTGCTAACAAAACTACGGCTGCTCTGGAACAAAACAGACAGGCTGCAGGCAGGGAGGACCACTTCAGTACAGCCTTCCAGCCCCCTTGCTTCTTGCACAGCTAGTGCCTGCTTCTGACAATACAGCATTGAGAGAGGAACGGTCCCCTGGTCACCGACTGTGCACCTACGTTGTAACTGGGAGGTGTGATTGCAGTGCAGATAATCAAATAACAACTAGCTTTAATCTTCACAGGGTTTAGGGCAGGCTGGACAAGCCTGCCCAGGATGCAGCATGCATATTCAAGAGCTGGTGCCTGAACACTGTGTCTCCACTGCTTAAGGTATCCAAGTAGCTAGATTGAAGCCGGTCAATGTGTTGCTGTCATGCCTTTAACCGCAGGGCGGACAAAGTCACAGCTGCAAATTAAGGTGTTGTAAGTTAACTTGAGCAATAGGTATTCTCCATCCAAAATTACTATGGAGATGCTCCCAGTTCTGTACAAACCTCAGGTCACATTGCTCTCACTGCTGTGCAGACAGGCAGCAAAACCAGCACTAGTTTCTGAAGGACTTGCAGTCCGAATGTGCAGGACCTCTCTCTGTACAGGCAGAGTTGGATCTGACAGTGGAATGACTTCTTACTGGTCACACCAGAAGGCCAAAATGATCTGGAAACTTAGACCAAATTGCCAATCCAGACCCATAATAATAACAACAAATCATTTTCCCTAGATCGTTCGCTGTTAGCTGGGATCTGTTTCTAGACCTGTGTTACAAAAGGGTATTAAATACAGAAGACCTGATCATGGAGAAGAAAAAAGCAGGGGAAGGGCAAAAACCATTTGAAACTTGAGACAACAAAGGAGAGAAACCTGAAGTGTTAAGATGTAAATATGGATGATGTGTACACAGATATGCCTGGAATAGGGAACTGCGTCTGTGATTGTATGGTAGCAAAGGAGGAAGAGAAGCATAAGGAACATGAAGCTTTCAAACAGGGCCCTGTAACAAGTCAGAACTAACCCTTGGAGTGAGATTGGAGGGAAATCAGCATTGTAGAAACCTAGAGAGCCAGTTAGTAAAGAGTCGTGTAATTAAACCTCGAGTCCAATGGCAGCAGAGTCCTGCATGAAATCATGACTCTACTGAAATCAGTGGCAAAAATCCCAGTGATGTCAGTGGAGCAGCTCCTGGCATTTACCCACAGCAATCTCTACTGGTTCTGCTCATGAGCTGCGGGACTGTATGTGGTACTGTAGTCTGCGTGAAAAGCAAAGGCTAGGTAGGTAGATTCACGTGTGCACTGAAAGCCTGTTTTTTCCGAAACATGGCTCTTTGATTAGGTGTGCTTCTTTTGAAAAGTGCTCGCTTTCTTTGGGAAGTACCACTGTCACATCAAAAAATGAAACTCTTGAAAAGCAGTAAGTTTTCAGCTGAAGTAGATGACCATCCTGGAAAACGTCATTCATCTCAAGAACCTGACCCGTAGAGTCAAAGGGAAGCACGATTTCATTTCCGATGGGACACCAAAGACACCATCTCGAATCACAATATTAAGGGATTGGCTAGAATACTGCAGTGATGTTTTACCTCCATGTCAAATTTTTCAGCACAGAATCCCGTTCTGTTTTGTGAGCGATGCAGAAGCCGAACTCGGAGGCCTGCTTGGACAAAACCCTGTTTGTCCAGCTGCTGCACAGGAAAAATCAGCTTCTTCCCAGGATCAGCCAGCATCTTGCCGCCTCTCAGAAGGTGTATTGTCACCTCTCCAAGGGTAACAGCACCCCAGGCTGAGTCCGTGGACGCAAGAATTGGACCCGGGACCGACTGTTGTAGTCAGTAGAGGGGGTCAGAGAGCCACACTAGGAGACAAGCCCGTACTGGGCTTTACAGCTTTGTTAGCAGATGTGTAAGAAATGGCATTTTGTTCTGTGTTTTTACGGTGACTGATGCACTGGAGTGTTGGTCTGTGAGCAGAGAACCCTGTATGCTTTGGTAATACAGATGGAGAATAATAGTTCAACAAAGGAGCATTGTTAGATAAATCTAACTTAAAATAAAGGCTGGTTTTGCAAGGCAAACTCAAAGCCATGACAGACAAGACTTTTCATTTTATCTGCTGCTAAAAGGAAGATACTTAGGGTCTGTCTCCAAAGGGAAAATATGCGCTCATTTAATTGCATCTTTTCTGGCAAAGGGAGAGTGCATTATTATTTATTGTTATTATTATTGTTAGACATATTAGAAAGAGCTATATGCTGTAATATCCTTCACTGCAACCACATTGATTGGCACTAACTGAGAATGTAGTACAATATTAACACAAGGCACACAGGACTTGTTTGGCCTGTCCTGTTTGTTACTTAATTACGCATGTATAAAGTAAGAGGCACAGCACCTGTAGAGATTCCCAGCACCTCCTGTTAAGCTGAAGCAGGAGCTGCAGTGTATGAGAGCAGTAACCAAATCCTGCAAGCATGTTTACATTTTGAACTTACCAAATCTTCCCAAGTGGAATGCAGGGTCCGGTTTCAGCCAAGGAACTGTTAGCAGTGAGTGAGAGTTAATGGATCAATCTGCTGTCTCTTGTCAGTGCTTTTACTGTTGACTTCTGGAATGTGTTTGATGAAAAGAAAGCAACTTCTTGAGACAGAAGATACAGATGTAGCATGTTAAGGTTGGGACCTACATGAACAATAAAGCAATGTTATCAGTGTTTCGCTTCCCCAGTGCTGCTTGCCAAAACTGACAATAGAATAGCAGCAAAGCATTTCTTTTTTTAACTACCATAACTGCACATTAACCATTTGCTCTGATTCTTTTTGGAGACACAGTCAGATGTCGTACTGGTGTTATAAGTGAAAGATGCCAGATATTTAAATGGGAGCATGTTGCACAGCCCCCTGCTGCCTTTCTGTGGCCAGTGGAAGCTGCTTTCCGAAAAGCTAAAATAAAATGGAATCTGCAGGATCGTTGAGCCGCACCAAGCCTGCTGGCTCCCTGTGCTTTATGTGCTGCCCACCAGCAGAACACCCGGGCACCATGCGAATCTCATGGGATGCACTCATTCTCCCCGTATCCTGACAAGGCAGGCTGTTACCCAAATTGCAGTGTAATTTTGAGGCGTGTGGCTTGTACCCACCCAGCAGAATGCAGTGATGTGTGGAGATACCCAGGCTAGCTCTGAGTGTGCTGTAGCTGGGAATAGTGTGGTGAGAGCTATCCACAATCAGATTATATTCTGCTCTTGGCTGAATAGTAGACCAACACCAGGATATTGCTCTTCTACCGGAGCCAGGTTGTTAAGAGTTAGCTCTGATGTGCCCGCTCGGTACTGTGAATACCCTTGTGCTGTGTAGACATAACCACAGAGGCTAAAACCCAGATCCATCGAGGTATTTAGGCTTTTAACTCTCACTGAAATGAACAGGAGTTAAAAGCCTAAATACCTTTGGGGATTTGGGCCTAAGTGGCTTACGGAAAGCCTGTGGCACAGCAGAGACTCAGATATTTTGACTCGGAGGCTAGTGCCTCCGATATGAAATCATTCTTCCTCTCTACATCTGGTAGCAGTTTGCATTCACATTTCCCAGCTCAGGCCATCACAAATATGCCCATGCTTAGGACAGGAGGTGAAGAATAATTTAGGTAATTGAAACTACAGCAGGAATGTGGTTCTGTCAGAGGGCTGTTGCCTGACCTGGAATTTAACCAGACAAGTAGGGCTTGGGGAAACTGCGCGCCAGCTCTCGCCTTTCAGGTGCACTGAAGGCAGTTAGTTTCTCTGGTAGAAGGGGGATAAATAGTTGAGCTTATGTGTCTGTTGAAAAGGAAGCCATATTGCTGAGAATGAAAGCAGGAGACTTGCCAAACACTTGCCTTGTTATCCACATGACTGTTTATCAGTTATAACTAGAGCTGAGCCAATAATTCTTAATGGGTAATTCATATGATGAATATCTCCCCCTTACACTATGTTTGAATGGTGTATGAACCAGCCATTACTTTCAAATATTTATTTACTAGTCACAATTATTTGTTTAATACTGTGAATAATTCATGGTTTGTGGAATGTTTTCAGGCAGTTCTCTGAAAGTAGCCAATACCCAGGCTATTTTCATTGGGCAGAGAAGTAAAGGTCGCCTTTTTCTGATTACGCCAGTGTTAACTGAGGATAACTTGAAGTCAAAAGGCTGGATCCTTCACTGCTGTAATTTGGCATAGCTCCATTTTTTTCAACTGATTTCAAATGACCAGTCTTAATTCACACCAACTTACTAGATGGTCCTGAAAAGAAGAATCGTACAAAGGAAGAATGACTCCCACACCATATTGTCCCAGGACTGGCTAAGTGTACTGCATTTTACAGTCACATCTTTTCATGAAAATTCTCATATGTATAAATTCAAAATTCACCTTTAAAAATATCATTCAATATTAATATCTCAGTTGCTATTAATGAGTAGCTTTGCGGTAAATTATGCTTGTGTGATTGTACACACAGCGTAACAATTTTTGCAGAAATAGTCCCAGTTCAGTTTTGATTTGCAGGGCAGGGGGGAAATTGTTTTGAGGACAAATCTGTGGCTTGTGTTGAGGTTAACCTGAAAAACTTCCTTGTTCAGTGTGCAGGACTTTTCAGTTCCAGTATTACTTTTACCATTACAAAATCTTCCCTTATATAAGTCTCACTGACGTCAGTGGAGCTTTGCCACTTGTATTTGCCTTATCAGATTTCCAATCCTTAAAGCTATTTTAGAAGACATTTTTAACTACATTCTCTGCGGTACCCAGCTAATGATGGGAAAAGTAGAGCAGGGGGATTGTGTTAGGTTGTGTCTCTGTGAGTCTCGCACCAGTTGTCTGTGGTCTCCAAGGGTGGTATGTCAGAAGGATTTTGCTGGAATACCTCATGCCTCGTCTGTATCCTGTATCTGTCCCTCTCTGTCCCAGTTCCCTTAATTACAATAGCAAAGTATACGTAGTGATACCACCAAGAGAACCAGGGAGGGGTTAATGGCTTGGTCCCTAAAAGCATTTTTCTAGGTCGTTTCCATTTCCAGATTTCCAGAGCTTGCACTCAACATGGCTGCAAATTTCCAAGCTGAATCTCTACACATCTGTGTTCCTCTTTAGTATTTCTTGTCTACAGCAAAAATTTAAATGCTGCCACTCAGATTGCCACCATAATGTGGCTGTGGTCTCGGCCATAGGATCCTTGTGTTCACAGCAAACTGATTGTTAACAGCGCTTCATAGGGAGAAGTCTTGTGCTTTTCTTTCTTCTCTTTTGTTCGTGCTTTTTGGTGCTTCTGCTCCACTGGTGATATGGGTCCTAGAAATACAAAAGCATAAAGAAAAAATCACCTTTCAGAAAGATCTGTTGCTGGTTTTGCCAAAGTAGCATGACCAATTTGAATGTTAAAGAATCTACTCAGACTAAATGTCCAGGTGCATGTCATTGCTCACTGCACGTAATTTACTAATGAGTGGATCCAGACAAACAAACTGAGGATACAGCATGCCCTCTGGCTGCCTATAAAAATGAGGAAAGATAATGAAGTGGTGTGAATCAGGGCCTTTCTGTAGCAGCGAGGCATGAAAAAACTGGAAAACAGCTTTTGCTGTTAGGTACCAAATATTATCTCGACAGTTCTGTAACCGACCATGGGGGCAAATCGGTTTCACAAACCTTACTAGATTAGCACAGCTGGCTGTTTAATATTTTTCATGTCTCAGGTTTCACGTTTCTGGATGTCAACGAAAGTTTCCGTTGTGAAATTTGTATGTGTTTGGTTTTTGACTGTGCAAAGGTAAGCGTGATTCTCAGAAAGGCACAGCTACTGACCTTTCTTTAATTACAAGCAAATGCAGGGGGTTGATGGATATTGCCATACTGTTGGTCTCTTCTGTTGAGTGAACATTACTGAACGGCCTTCTGAAAAACAGTGGTGTCTTTGTACTGCAGGCTACAGTTCACTAGGAACACACCTGATTACACCAAGCTCTTTTTAAGCAGAGCCCCACACAGTGTCAAAGGAAAATGTTTTATTGTAAGTGTAGGGAAGAGCAGATGCATAGAAGAAAGGTCAAAGAAGAAGAGAATCAATTGACCTGCTAGAACAGAGCATCTCTGGGGATTTTTAGCAGAAAACCTGTTTGTCTTCTAAGCACCGTGATGGTGCAACCTTCAATCAGAAAGAGCTGCTGTGACCTGAAAGATATGATACCTTTTTGTATAAAGTCCTTCCAGCCAGTTCAAAGGAAGTAGTTCTTCTTCAGCCATGTACTGTCATTACAACTGTTTCCTGGACTATGATTCAGGGCTCAGTCCTGCAAACACTTGGTTTCCCATTTATATTTGTATTTGTATGACTTTCACTTCCTGAAGCAGAGTCCTCAGCGATGCAGACTTGTAAAGTTGTCCCTATTGACAGAGGGAGTGACGGAGACGAAGAGCACACACACACCGCACAGGGGAGCTGGCTGCCCGTGCGTTGGTACAGCTACACAGTGCAGTGCTGTCTGGGGACAGTTGTGTCCGTCCAGTGCAGACCTGCATCAGGGTCGTGTTACGCTGGGCTATTTCAGCAGGACAAAATAGCCCCGGCATAGTGTCATGCTGACTTGGTGATACTGCTGTGGCTCTTGCTCTGTAGCTATCTCAGGAGATGTTTGCTCAGAAATCTCTTGAAGCATTGGGTGGTCGGCAGCGCATGTGTAACCCTGGAGACTTGTCCCTGCCCAGCAGGGAGATGCCTCTAAGCGGGGGACCGGCATTAGCATTTTATTTGGGATCAACAGTGTGCTTCTGAAACGAGTCTCCCAGTGATCCCCACTTAACCGCACATTTATGTCGCAGAGCAGTCATGGAGGACATGAATCGGATTCCTCTGGGATGACACTAAGCTGGTGGATGTGCTTCAGGACTGCACCTTGCACAGGACAGCTTGTGCTGGTTGCTACTGCACTGGACTGCACCTAGTCTGAAGTAAAGCATGTACAGAGTGGAAATGCAGAGTGTGGATGTCCGGTCCTCGGCACCAATTGTTTCTCTCTATGTGTCCATTCCTCTTCTTCTGCACTACTTGCTATTACAGATGTGGTCAGAGATGCCGCAAGTCCCATCTCAGTACATTGACCCTTCCTCCCCTCCCCTGGGCCGTGCCATTCAGACCACTTTCAATAGGTATGTAAGACTTTGGGAAATCAGGTTTACTCTGATAAGACTATCCATATGCTTACAGTGATTTCTGTATGTAAATACCTTGCTGAATAGGGACTGGTGGGTCAGATCAGGCAGCACAAAACCTAGACCTCTCGTACAGTTGCAAAGCTACGAGGTGTGTAAGGGGCAAAGGGTGAATTTCTTTCTTTCTCCCCTTGTTGTATGGTATCTGATCACATCTCATGATAGTCCCCTTCCCCTTACTTGCACTCATATAATTACCAAACATTGCTCTTTCGTGCTGCCTCTGGAGACTGACACTGTTGAAGCATGTAGTTTAACTCTCCTATTGACCCTCTGGGGGAAAGATAGGAAGAAACACTGAAATTAAACGTAGGTGGGGTAGCAATGATAATTATGTTGGATCATAACTTCCACTGATCTAATTAATGCCACCTAAGTTGTGGCTTGTGCAACTGCCTTGATTTATTGGTTATATCCACAGTTCGCAGAATGACGTTTTTGCAGAAGGCCCGTGGCTCTGATACATGGAGCGATAGAAGTCGTATTTCATGAACATCATGTGGTATAGTTACAGTATGTGTAACAGTTTGAAAGGTGCCTGTTCTGTGATGCTCTTTAGAGGCACTGTAAATTGGTGATCCAGATAGGATTAATGATGCAGGCTGTATGGCCCAATTAATTTGTTTCCAGCCAAAATCCCTTCGTGCTGCTCTTAAAATTATGTTTTCCTATTGAATCTAGTATAACAAGCTCTAGGTGTTCCCAGCATTAAGTGACAGTAAAAGATGACTCTCACCTAAGTTCCAGTTTATGTATTTGTTTTATTACTCAGGATATGTCTGCATTTTACAGCTGAGTATGTTAGGAATTTAGTTACAAGTTGAAACCGCTTTATAACGCGTGGCTATAAAGATCAAAGGTTGCAAAACCAACATTGGAGAGCCAGGTCCTGCTCTTCCAAGGCTCATCAATCATGACTTAGTTCTGGCCCATCTCACATAATTTTCCACCATGTGCTGTCGTTCGGACAAATGTTTACCCATTGCAGTAGACCAGAGACTCCCACAACTCTTACGCTAAGTATTGCCATTGGTTCCTGACAGCACTTTTTCTATTTACCTGGTATCTCTTTCCTCCTCAGTCTTTTTCTTTATCTCACAATTGATAATTTGAGGTATGTGGCTTCTGCTAGTGCACACTGGGGGTTCTCCTTTCTTCCAGGCGGACAAAAATCAAGATCAATATAAGATCAAGATAAAGATCTTCGTTGGTTCCCCCTAGGTATCTGCTGAAGACATTACATTTGTACTTGCTGAAGTTCTGCAACCCTCTGCCAGCTGTGAAGCAAAAATAAGGCAGGAGAAACCAAAATAAAAGCTTTACCCAGAGAGTCTGACCAACACTCCTATCAGATAGGTCACTGAAGGAAGAGTCGAGGTGAACCAGACTCTTTTTGCACCACTGCCATCAGTCTGCTCTATGGCACTGGGCAAGTCACTTTATTTTTGGTTTCCCGTCTTTGTTTCTCTTTTAATTGTGAGCCCCTCAAGTAAGGGGCAGCCTTTTGCATAATGGGGCACCCACACGCCACAGTCTTAGGAGGCTTCTTGATGCCACTGTAGTAGAAAAACTTATCTTTGTGCAAGCCATCATCCCAACTTTGCCTGGGAAAACTGGAACGCCTATTATGAGCTTTCTTATGAAAGACTCCTTGGTGGGAGACATAAGAACAACTGGTAGGCACTGGGATCACTGGCAATTCTTTTTTTAGGCCTTCCTAAATGAATTTTCCCCCAAGACATTCGTTCTGTCAAAAACTTAAAAACAAAAGAATTTTGTCTCAGATAAAATGTTTTGTGCAATCTGAAACAAAATACTTCATTTATTAGTTTTTGAAACTTTTTAATTTATTTCAAAAAATAAAGTGAATTTAAAAGTAAAGCAGCTTTTTGAATGGAGAAATTCATACTTTGCTCCAGAAATATCTAAATTAAATATTTAAATAAAAATGAGCATCTGTATATTAGATTTAGCATCAAAATGTAACAGCTGTTAACTTTAGGTTTTAATTTTGCCTACTTTGGTGACAGGGTTTGAGAAAGTCAGCAGCATAAAATGCATTTTAGTATTTTTGAGACCTGAAAGTTTTCCCTACTTCTGTTCTTGAATGAACTTTTTGTGGAACTCTAAGGAGTAGATTGAGTTTATAGTCAGTTGTCATTTAAGTTACAGGGTTAGAAATGGGAATTAACCTGAACGGCTGTTCAAACGACTCATTTGTTTCCTTTCTGAAATGTCTGTTTCTGTAGATCCAGCTTTGATTTTCTCACCCCATGCTGCCCATTGCTTGTACGGATCGCTAGGAAGAATAATGATTAATGTAATTTGCTTGTTATTGTGGCTGTCGCTGTCATGGCTGGAGGGTTAGATGCATATTTGACAATGAAAATCCAGATTTTCAGAAATGATCGGTGAGTCTAGGTACTTGGGTTTTTCACTGTCTTGTCTTTGGATATGTGAAAGAAGCTCAGAGCATTGAGCCTTAATTTTTTAAGGTGCCTGAGAAAAGAGTCGCAGGCAGAACTGTTTCCTGTTCTACTTTGTGCCTTTGAGGGTGCAAGAAAGTTGCATCAAAAGGGAAAACAGCAAAAAACAAAACAGGGAAGCACGGTTGCATTATCATTCTGAAGAAGCATTTTTATGCAAATGCATGTAACAGTTAAAATAAAGCTCATGTTATGTTGCCTTTGACTTTTGTAACTGTTGGGGTGTGACAGGATTTAAACTTTTCATGGCATGCCAAAAATATTTCTTAACATAAAGTTACTTTGACTAGCTAATGTAATTATGTGCATTACTCACAGGGATTCCACTTTGTCCTGTACTTTGTCTTATTAATGTATTTACTGCTAGCGGGAGCTGGGGCCAGTGTTGATACCAACATTCAGATGTTTCTTGCTGCTGTTCACCCCTGAAGAGTCTGCTGGAGGTTTCGTGGAGGAGGAGGATAGGCATCAGGCTTGCTTGAGGGCTGGGAATGACAGGAGCTCCCGGGGTGGGGTAGAGCTGGACATAGAGGTAGGGTTTGAGCTGGCGGCTGCTGCAGAGCTGAGGCAGAGCCTGGGCGAGTCGTGCTGGGTGAAACACCTTCGGACCCATGAGCTGTGTCCCCAGCTGGAAGGAGCCCTGTGGATAAACTGAATTGACACTGGCTGGGGCTGCTGGGCTGGCTTGAGTGGGGACCAGGTTTGTGCTGATCCTCAGGCGTAAGGTTATGGTGGGGTCTGGAACTGGTGCTGGGATGAGCTTACGTTTGGCAGCGGTGGGCTCCTCTGCCTGGATATCCGCCTGAGGCCGGCTGGGATTTGGGTTAAAATTTGGCTGTTCGGCTGATCTCATTGAGGATTAGGTTGTATAGCATTGGGTGGGATTTTTAAAGACAGCTAAATGTCCTTTAACTTCCAAGAGGGCAAAGTTATTTCTCCCCATTGGTCCCCATAACTTCTGAGGGAGCTATGTTTCTGTCCTCTCAAGGCAGAGCCCAGATGTCCAAGATACAGGTCCCCTGTGAGCGCAGGACCACGTGGGTGCACCTCTCCCTGCCCTCCTGGG
The DNA here is from genome assembly GCA_013389945.1 of Fregata magnificens. Lineage (NCBI taxonomy): Eukaryota > Metazoa > Chordata > Aves > Suliformes > Fregatidae > Fregata > Fregata magnificens. Next base: position 163,542 of record WAAD01018800.1, read on the forward strand.
CAGGGGTATGGGCAGATGTGGAGACCTAGAGCCTCAAGCTGATTTAATCTGTACCTGCCTCTGTAACTACGCCTGGCTTCCTCTGACCCAAATTACCTAACCTAGCTGGTATTTCCTTCCTCATATTCCTTCCCTTACATCTACGCATCTCACCTGCTGTAGTTTAACTGGCTGCAGTGGGGGAGTTGGGGAAACTGTGTGCTAACGCTGTGCCCACCTCTGCCCTTCTCCCCGCCTGGCTTAGAGAGACACTGTGTAAATGGAATTTTTAACATCAAAAGTTTCAATTACAGCAGGAAATGTCAGGCCGACAGAGTGTGACTGTTCCAGGTTTCCCATAAGGAATACTCCCACCCCTACTATTTACCCATATGGAAAAAACAACCTCCGATGGTATTTTTTTAAGTTCTCAGGTAAACGGAGCTGAATGGTATCATCACATACACGGCAGGCTTTCTGCAGGAGATGAAAAAGTGTAAATCATAGCACAGGGTCCAGAGCCTTTACAGTGCCTTTTTCATGAAAGAAAATCCTGGGATACAGGCTAAGTGGGACGGGGGCTGTTTGAGAGGCAGCTTAACGTCTAGCAAGTTAGCAGTCTCGGGGAAAGAGGAACAGGATGGAAACATTGATCTCAGAGCAGGAGATCATATGGAAAGCAGCATACAGAGTGGCATGTACACATAATGCTGGAGAAGGTGCGTTGCAGGAGAGCCTCACTGGGCTGCTTTTTAGGAGATGCGAGTTGCCAGTGCAATGACCAGCAGAGCTGTGCACCTTCAAGAAGAGCCTGGCTCTGTCTTCTTGGTACTGTCTCTGAGGTAGCTGAGACAGGAATAAGGTCTCCCCTTCATCTTCTCGTCTAGAGGCTGAATGAATCTAATTCTCTCAGCCTCTCCTTGGTCATCATGAGCTCCAGCTCCTGATCACCTTGGTTGCTCCCTCCTCGATTTATCCAGAAGATGTGTCCCCAACATGTCCTGCAGGTCACTAAGCAGTATCAAGCTCAGCTTTTATTGGAAGAAATGTAAGACTTTTGCCATGGCCTCAGAGATCTCCAATGGTCTTGGGTCTTGCTTCATAGTACAGAGCCACCACTGAGATGGATGATACAGCCACTTAATTCACTGCCACTCCTGCAGGGACTCCATCATTTGCCTCAAGCAGGAACAGGTCATGCTTTTAATGACAGTGTTCAACCTGTGGGATTGTCTTGGACATACTGGTTCCTGAAATCGCAGCTGGGGCTTCCAAAAAAGCCTGGAGAACTTCAGTGGTCAAATTAAATCAGTAAATGTGGTAAGGAATTTGGCACTTAAGTCACCTGGCTCTTCAGGATAATTCAGTGTCTCCCAAAATCAGGCTCAGTCAGCATATTGTCCAGCAGAAGAGTTGTTGCTGTTGAGTTTTCAGAAGCATTTAAGCTCTCCAGCCTGCTCAGCAAACTGCTTCCTAATGGGAAGTGTCTGTCTTCACGTGTGCTGTATGTATAGATTGGCACTTTATTTGTGGGAGGGAGGTTTTGCATGAGGTCAGTTGGTAATGTCATGTGAAACCTCATTGTGTTTCCCTGCAGAACGGCACAAGATCATAGCACAATACAATATGTTTTGCGGACGTGGTGGTACAGTGCTTCTGGTTAGGGCAAGTGGGAACACAAGAATTTAATTTAATAGAAAACGGTGAGGTTTCGAAATGTGTTTTTATTCCATAGGAAGATGAAAGCAAGGCCTCTTGAAATGTTTCATGAAATGAAAATGAAAGGGAAGGAGAACTTTTTAAAGATAGCTATTAGCTTGCTGGTTAAGGAATTCACCTGGGCAGAGGGAGCTGTGCATTGAACTTGCTGCCCTCTATCAAACAGAGCATGAATTTTTACCTGCATACTGTGTGTGAGCCTGGGTGGTAGTGAAGAGGTCTGTGTCCTCAGCAGGACTCAGGGACGTTTGGGATGGGTTGTATACACAGCGTTACTTGGGGAGATGGAAAGGGAACAGAGCTACGTGTCAGCAAGCAGATCCAGCCATGGGTTCACCCGTGGCCGCTATCCTCAGCAGCTCAGCTGAGCTCTGGCTCACACGACACTGGGAGGACCCTCTAATAAACAGAGGAGCAGGATGAAGGACATGAGATAGGGTGGGAGAAGGCATCCTCTGAATTCTTTATCTCCAAATACAAGTTTAATAGATGTCAGATTTTTTTTTTGAGAAGCTTATTAGCTATGGGAAAAAATGTACCACTATTCCCCATGACGTAAATCTGTATAGATTTAAATTGATGGGAGAAATTTGCAACTTGTGTAAACAGGCATAGCTCTGTGAAGTCAGTGGAGTCACACCAAGTTATATCAGCTGAGGATATAACCCATCATTTTTAATGGTATCATTCTTCCATATAAGAAAAGGCAAGGAAATGGGGGTATGTGAGGGAGAAAATGAAGAAAAAACCACAGCACAGGATTTACAAAATCTTGCCCATCGCTTTTCTCAGCCTCTGCATGGAAAACATCTGCGTGTTACACAACACTTTGATGTCTACCATACAAACTCTGGGCTCTCCTATCCGCTGAATGGTACATTCACAGGGCCTTGCTTCTCTGATGTCAGCTGCCCTTGCTGGGAATAGGCAAGCCGAATATTGCTCTGAGCAGCTGAACATACACCACCTGCTGATCCCAGTGAGTTCATTCTGCTTGTCTGCAAATATAAAATATTGAAAGGGTCACAATTATTGTTCCTTTGGAGATATTAAAGTTTAGAAGCTGCCTCTAATGACTGATGTATAGTAGTAGAGCGTGATCTTTCCATGGAAAGTTGATGGCTACTACAAGATAAACCTTGTGTGGATAAAATAAATAACGTCTTTCTCTTAGGAGCTAATGCATGATGTTTGGTTAACCAGTGGTGCCAAGTCCAATGGGAATATACCTGTAATTATACCAGGGAACCATGTAGCTTTCCAAGTTCAGAAATCTGCTGGGTGAAACACTGACTGGTAATGCAGGAGACCAGCAGAGATGTTTGCAAAGGTCCCTGTTGGGGCTTTATGTCTACACGTAAGAACTTGGCTAACCAGTTCTGCTTCAAGCCTTTGTGCTAGAGCAGCACCGCCTGTGCACACGTGGCGGTCTTCATGTTCTCGTTGCTTCTTGGAGGTGTAGGAACACAGTGTGGGTTCCCTGTCCCAGGGTCAGTCATAAAAGGCAGCTTAGAACAAGGCAAAATAGGTGGACAAGGAGCAAAGGATGCACACAAGGCCAATTGTGTGTGTAAAACAACTGTGCTTTTAATTTGTTGCAGTAGCTCAGCATCTGACCGCTCACATGGGGTGGGATTCCTCTGGCTGTATGTGGACATGTACAGCTGATCTAGAGCTAAATGGTCTTCGCAGCTGTCAGGGAGCGATACTGATCTCGTCCTAAGGGAGGCATCTGCTGTAGGCCAGGTGATTTACTCCCCAGAAGTGCCTACTCACTCCATTAACTCTGGTGGATGTGGCTGAGCAGATGTAGATACCAACATTGTTGGGAGGTAGGTGAGAAAAAAAAGCATCCTTTGCTGCAAGGCAAGTGGTGATCAGGCTGGCTCCTAGGGAAAAACAGCAGGTCAGTGAGTGAGGGGTCAGTCAGACAAATCTGCTTGAAGCCCTGCTGACCTCTCTCCAGCCTAGCCCAGTAAGTAGCAGAACTGTGCATTTGGAGAACCGGTCCTGAAATACTCAGTTACCTTTTGCCAACTGCCAAGCTAGTGCTGGGTGTGACATTGTTTCTAGGTTGTGTTGGGAGACAGTTGTGCTGGAAAAGTCAAAAACAGCCTCTTGGTACAGCTGGAAGTGGTCAGCGTTGGACAATTTGTGAAAAATCCTGTTCACTGATCCCTGGCAAACCCCATCTCTCCAGTGGAGCCAAATTTAGCAATGACATCAGTGGCGAGGTGCACTAAGTGTCATTAAAGCAACAGAGCTAGCACTATGGATGGACTTGTCCCAGAGCGAGAACGTTCCCTTTTGATCTGCTCTGCAGATCCTTTGCCCTCGATGTGTGGATCTGTACACCTCGCTTCTTCCACACACTGACATCAGTGGAAACTCCACGTTTAGACAGGTGCAAAATATGCGGTACTTAGATGCATCGCAGCGATAAGGGCTCTGAACTGCTAATCGTGGAGGAAAATTCCCCGTCCTGCTCCTACCCCACTGTTTAATTTTGTGTTACCTAGCAGGAGAGAATGATTCTATGCTGTATCCTCTTCTGAGATCACTGAGTTTTCTGTATGGTGAGACTCGCCATACCAATATGAGTCATTTAAAGAGTTCAATTAGTAATTTATGAAACTAATTAGCAAGATATTAAAGGCCTAGTGCAATGACGTGCTTCTGAAGTGATCTGATGAAGGACTTGTAATGCAAACTATCGTATCAGATAGGCTAATAATAAAGCAAACTGGTTCATTCAAAAGAAAATAGTCATTCTGAGGTTACCATCCTGTGCCATAAATGTGGCACTGTAGCAGGGCTAGCACTGTACGACGTCAGTGAGCAAAGGCGAAGGGGTTTTTTTAAGGGAATGGCAATAGCTTGTAGGTTGCAATTAGGGATGTATGGGGCAGGGTCACTATTTTTGTGTAACTGTGAAATTCTGCAGAACTCTTAAGGCTGCATCTGGACTGCAGTTGGGTCAGAGGATCCCAGCACAAGTCGCTGTAGCTGGACTAGCTTTAAATTCCGGATTTTGGGTGCCAGGTGCACTTATATCATCAGACAAATGAGTGCCCACATTGTCCAGCAGATACGCCCACTGCTCTTTGCAAACCCTCCAGCTCACACTGAGAGCCCCTCTCCGCCTGAGTTTGGAGAGGGGCAACAGAGCTACAGGAGGGGAGGAGAGGAGAGAAGTGCAGTTGATGCCCCAATACATTTGGCCAAAGCTTTTCTTCCTCCAGGTTGCCTGACTTAGACATGGGTGCAGCCTAGTGTGCACTTCAGTCTGACATAGTCCTCCAAAAGGTCCTGAGCTCGGCTCTTCCTCAGTGCAATATTGAGGCTTTGAGCCCAAGCAGCAGCCAGGCTAGCAGCCAGAAATGTGGACAGAAAGCAGGTAAGTCACAGGGCTGGGCACACTTGAACTGTTTTGAATCCCACTCATTACACAGTGATGTAGAAATAGCCTTGGATTATATTTTAAAACTGTTTAGCCCTGACCCACATCCCAGTGAAGTCAATGAGATGTTTGCCAGTGACTTAAATGGGCTCTGGAACAGGCCTGCAATGTTACTTGTGCCTTCAAATACTTCCTTCACCTGTAGGATGAAAGTCCTTCTCCTGAGTCAATGGGCCTCCTTACTTCTTCCTCCCCTCTCAGTTTCCATGGGCCCCTAGCATGGGAAACTCAGCCTTATTCATCTTTGTATTTCTATGTCTCTGAATCAGGCAGGTTCTGGGTATGTTCCACATAGAAGCCTGTTATCTTTTCAAATGGCAAAAAAGAGGGGATTTTTCCATAGTCACATAGTTTTTCCACAGAAATGTATTCATGAGAGTTAAACTTGCCCAAACTATGTTAATGTATGTGGTTGGCTTCTGTGCCAATTTTCATTGTGAATAAGACGCAAAATAAAAGGGCTCTTGTGTCTCCCTTTCCTCCTCCCTGAATCCCTCCCATAATTTTTGAGTTCATAAGCCCATTTTGTATGCGAATCAGATCAGGAGAGGAAAGGCAGGGGGATTACTTTTTCTTTTAAACTGTGCCTTTGCTTTAAACTACCGATAGACACATGAAAGTTATGACTGAACCAAGAAGAGGTTAATACAATGGGACTGGATCTTACAGTTGGTGTAAATTGGGATAACTCCATTTGTCCTGAGCGAACCTTGCTGATTTACGCCAAAGGAGGACACAGCCTTAGCTCATTAGGGGCTCTGTTCATTGCTGCGTTGTTATTCTAAGGCATTTTCGTCTGACAAGAGAAACGGTGTCTCTTTTTAATACAGATGTTAGGACTTCAGCTTGACAGTCTCCTTCCAGAGCAGGCACCGTGGATTACCACGGCACACACAAAACATCAGTTGAGTTTAAGCAGCTCTGTTAGCCAGATGGCTATGAAACATTCATAATATAAGCTGTAGCTATTATGAGCCATTTCTCTTTGGTGCATGTCCTGACAAGCTGCTGTTATTAAGTTTCAGTGTATTTCTGTTAATGTTACCTACCTATTTTCATTCCTGTATGCTGTCACACGGAGCTGGTTGGCGTGGTCTTGGGAACTGGGCTTCAAGACTCCTCCCTGTGAAAGTTGCCAGCTCATTTATTTGTTTCTTTCCAGTGGTTCAAGCTGGTGCGTTATTCAGAAACTTCTGAAAGAGCGGGGTTGGGTAAACCTCTGATTCAGTTCGTTTGAAAGCAGCCTTGAAGTCCTCCTCCACATCTTGCCCTCCTGTGGCTCTGAAATAGGCTTGACGAGGCTAATTTGGAGCCCGTTTCTGAGAAATCATCAGTGCTTCTGTTGGAAATGTCCCTTAACTTGAAGGTCCCTGTCCTTTCTTGCAGAACTGTGATACTTCTGGTTTGGGCCCTGACTCTCCCTGGTCTTTGTTTCTCAGTCTGAGAGGGCAGAAGTGCAGGAGGAGAGGGGGGCAAACACGACGTGAGTTGTGAGGTCTGAAGGTCAGGTGGCAAGAAGACGACTTGTATTTTATCCTTATCCCAGCATTACTCTGCAGGGGCAGCAGTCGCCGGTCCAAATTATGTTCTCCCGATGGCTGCTCAGTTTTGCAAAGCCTGTTAACTTTGCAAACAGTGGCAAGGACTTGGGAGTCTCAAGGGAGCTCCGAGTACTTGCTGCTTTTGATCCTGCCAGTGTTGTCTCCCTATGTTTAGCAACAGAAGGAGCTGTGGTGCTCTAGGCTGTTGGCCAGTGGTATAATCCTTCTGGGATGGGTTGCATTAGATGAGATGTTTTGACTGATAGCTGTAGGCTCCCCTCAGCCCACCTTTGCCCTGAGAAAAGCTGCTGATGCTGCTGCAGCTACGCAGGAGTCTGCACACAGCCAACAGCATAGACTGTGAGCTGTTGTCTCTATGGATGGAGCACACTTCTGCAGGCCTGGGCTGAAAGGACAGTGACAGCAATGTGCTAAGTACATTACATGCAACTGGAAATACTTGGTATCTAAGTGTCATTCCTGACAGGACATTTAGTTTTTGGAGGTAATGTATACTATGTAAGATTAACAGATGGACTAAGGAAGCTTTTTGTAGAACATACTTTCAGCAAACCAGTTCAGTTGGTTTGTCGGTTTATAGCACTTCTTAGATGAACTGCCTGCATACCGAGAGCTGTTTCTTTTTTATACGACAGTAGTCATATTAGCATCCAAAAAAGTGTAATCTTGACATTGGCTTTAGAAATGCTGAGATTTTAGTATGTAGAGCTGGGCGAAAGTTGCCTTCTGGTTTTTGCATCCGAGGCACTCAGGTCCTTGCATTCACAGAGGATAAAAACTAACTTTAAATCAGAGATGAGGTTCTTAGGTACTAAAATTATTTTAGTGGAAAGTCACTATATGTAGCACTACTCACTATAAAATTGTGGGAGTTGGCCATTCTGGAGAAATCGGGCAACACCTGGTATTTGAAGAAATTCTTCACAATACAAGGAGAGCCTTTTGTTCACGTGCAGCTGAATATGTAGCAGACAGGTTTAAATCACTCTTTGCAAATGATTTGTTACAGTGGTGGGTGCAAGACCCTTATGGGATGGATGCTGCAAAAATAAGAGGGCACCCACAAGCTCTTTGGCTGGAGTAGCCTCCTGCAGCGTCCCCAGAATCCCTCTGTGACTTGACCACATGAGCCAAGGCGCAGTCCCCGAAGGGCGGGGTCTCCTCTTGACAGATCTTGGTGGCTCTTATTTCAGCTGCTACTTTTTGGAGAAGAAGAGAGAGGAGTGAATGCATGGTGGTTGTTTTGTAATGAATAGCCTGAGAAATTTCCATCACGGTTGCAATCTGCTTAGGTGGACCCATGTTCTCCTTTCCCAGCCCGTGAAGAGAACCAAAATGTCTGGCAGGCAACAACTAGATTACTTCAGAACCTCCCTGCTCTCCTTCCAAGGAAGTGCTTTTTGCCATGATACAAGACTACCCAGTCCTGCAGACTTTCTTCCCTTGGCCTTGGCTCTAGTCTCCAGTGTTCCCATCCTTTCCTGGGAGGGAGTCTTCTTTCACATCTCAGATGTTTATACCGAGGTCAGCCAGGTATTCATCCAAAGAAACCAGTGTCTCAGGCTCCAACGCAGACCCTGAGCTGCGCGCAGTAGAATGGCCCAGGGGACCCGCTCACCCACCCGCCTCCGGGTGTTCAGGAATTATGGCAAGGCTTCGGGTAGTGTGTTTACAGTACATTTTCCAGCTGCAAAGGGAGAAGGGTTTTCTTTGCAGTTGTATGTAAATTGTTGTGGAAATGGAGAGTAATAATGTTCTTGTTTCAAGAATTGTCATGAATGCTTGGTTTTGAGGCCAACCATTCAGCTCCTGTTATCTCTAGGAATCAAGATGTTTATCTGTCTAAATGATTGCAGTGTGTCTCAGGTATTTGAAGGTGGTTCTTCCTATTTGTGGGAGAAAGAAAAAAAAATAAAGAATCAATCTTTGTTTCCCAAACTATCAAAAGCTTATTAGCCTCAGGCAGATCTTTTTATCTGCGAGGAATAAAGCAGATATGTCCAGATCCTCAGCCAGTATAAATCAGTTTAATGCCCTTGGCCCATTATTTTTTCTCATGCAGTTTCTTTCGAGTGGGATTTAGACTATGTTTAAGCATCTCCTTGTCTTCATGTGTCCAGTTTGAAGCTTAGCAGAACAACCGTTAGCCCCGGCTCTTGGAGAGCTTGCACCAGATGCCACCCTGGTCTCCAATGCCTACAGAGTCGATGAAGTGAGGTTGTGAGCCTTTTGTCAAGTAGCCAAGCAAGACAATTGCGTTGAAGGGTCAGTGGAGAAATGTGAGCTCAAAAGGTGAAGGAGAAGGTGGTGGAGCTGAGTGCCAGTGGCCCCAGATGTAAGCAGCATGCATGTGTGCCTCTCAGTTCATTGCAAGGCTGATGCAGTTTTATCTGATGTTTAGGCAGAACATCACCAAGGCAGCGGGTGCCCTGGGGGGCTGCTGAAGGTTTAGGCTCACCGGCTTCCCAGCTTCCCAGCTGAATTGACTGGTGCTCTGGCAAAGTGGAGTATGTCTCCAGAAAATCTGATTGCCACATGAAATTGGCAATGTTTTCCTCCCAAAAGAAAACCTACAACTTCCACTTGCAGTTGGTTAGATGGACTAAGGGACATAGAGTTGAAAATTATGACATTCATAGAGACACAGAGACTCCTCTGCCAAGATTCACGTCAAGAAGAGGATAAGAGCAGTAAAAGAGGCTGGCTCCCACTGTTTCAGGGTTACTGGCAGAGCAGGTCCCTCTTCCCCTCCCGAGGGGACAGCTACGCTAGCCAGGATCAGTGGTGGCACTGGGCGAGGAGGTGAGGATGGGGGGCCTGAGGGCCATAGGCGCAGCGGGTGCTGGCAGCCCTGCCTGCACTCCCTGGTGCCCAGGAGGAAACCTGCCTGAGTCAGCCCAAATCCCTCTGGCAGCTCCCAGCCCCACGGAGTCTCCCCCTTGTCTCCCCCAAGCAGGACCCTGCCTTAAAGCCAGGGCAAACCCTCGTGTATCCGGAGGTGATTTCTTTGGGGATGGGGGTATCAAATCAAAGCAGGTTGGCCCTTCTGGCCTAGAAGGTCAGGTTACTGAAGTTCTCCCCACACACTTCTTCCTTTTTTATTTTAAGGGTGTGGTATATTTTGTAAGTTTTATGTTTATCAAGAAGTTGATTGTGTAAATAAAATTGCGGCCTTGTGTGCCAAATAGCTGGGTTATGATTTCCTGGAGGAGAGCCAAGGCGGTGTGTGGGAGCATGCCAGTGTTAATATGTTCACTTTGCTAAGAAATACGGGATGTGTGAAGCAGCAAGGGAGGATGCTCTTCGAGCAGTGGTGCTGGTTAACCCTTCCCTGGCACCATCGTCTCCATGCCTCTGCCAGGCTTCCCCCAGCAGTGGTTCACAAACAATTTGTGCATTCACCGGCAGGAGGGGCTGAGGCTCTCATGGGCTTACCTGGAGCCTGGCCAAATCAACATGAGACTTCACCAGGCTCGGGATCCCACCCCGACTCCCCTCCTGTGGTGGGAGCCAGTGTTTTCTTCAGCCGGTGTGTGAAGGCTGCATCGCACAAACCTCAAAGGGGCCTCCAAGAGAGGCCCGGTCAGGCACGTGCCTGGGGATGCCAGGGCAGGGAAAAGGGCCTTGGGCTAAATGAGAATAAACTCCCCACTGTAATGACTTTATTCCCTCTTTACTACCAAGTGCTGTTACCCTGTTTCTATCCTGCAGAGGCAGCCAGAGTTTTTCTCCAGTGGCTGTTCGAATAGCAGCTGAATCACTGAATGGTTTGAGAGTATTTTTTGCATGGGATGGTGCTGCAGAGGGGAAGTCTCATGTCACTGAAGGCAACGGGAGGATTACTACCAGGCTTTGACAGCACCAGAATTATGCTCTGGTTGCTTGTTTTGTTACTTTTTCCCTACAAATCATGCAGTCCCTGTCTCAGAGCAGCTCGTATCTCCTTCCACTCATCCTTAGGTCATTCCATTCTGGAAGTGTTTAAAACAAATGAATGCAGAAAATGTAACCTCTTGCTTTCCACCAAAACCGAAATAATGAGTCGGCTACTTCTGCAGACAAAGCAAAAGTCCCGAGGATGCATGAAAGGACTTCATTTTGCCAAACAGCAGGGAGTAGAGTTAGCTGCGTTACAGTGGGGAGGGGGTGGGGACCCTGTGTGCACGGGGAATTCTTGCAACTCAGACAAAAATAGTGACTTCCATTATTTACCTACCTAAGCCGGAAACCTGCTTGCATTTCAGGCATTTATTGTAATTCCTCACATAGCTGGGGATGATAAGCCCTGCTAACTAGTCATTGCATGCTGACTGAAAATGATAGTTAATGTACACTGTCTACCCAAACAACTTTCTTCTTTAACCCTTTCAAAGTTGCCCCAAAAAAACTTGGGGGTTTTTTTTTTTCAGATAATATAGCTGCTGATCAGCCTCACCTCAACCCTCTGTCTTCATAAAATTCAGTTTAGTGGAAGTCTTTGATCGCGGTCTAATCTATATGGGAGACTTCTCAGAGCAGTTCACACGTCTAAGATACAATGACAGTTATGGCTCAAATTTCAAAGGAATCAAAGGGAGCCATTTGGCTGACTTCCACTAAATGTCACTGAAATTTGGATGCATAACTCCTATGTGTTCCTTGAGTAGGCTGGATATTGTGGTTTGAGCCTATTAATGATCCTGAGCCATAGCCCGTTGCAGTCGGTGGAATTCTTTTCTTTGTACACTATTTTGTATTATCTAGGCCCAAATGCCAAGGGGGCGAAAGGGCTTTGCTCTCAGGGGATTGTACGGGAGAGGGTTAAGGGTTAGAGTTTAGGCAAGGGAAACTTACCTCTTCGGTCTGTGCTCGTGCATGTATCCATGTCTTCCTGCAGCCATCCCGTCTCACTGCAGCCCTCGCGGCTTTGCTGTGTGCAGGAGTGTGCTCGGCTGTCCCAGGCACCCCGTCCCGTGCAGGCTGTCCTCTCGGCAGCGTGTAGCATGTGTTGCCTGGGCTGGTGTGCGTGTGGGCTTTGTATGGCACACCGAGATCTAGACCTGAGGTCACCGCTGAAGTGCCTGATGGAAACATTTACTAATTTCAATTCGTGGGGGAAGAGAGAAAAAGAGTTTGTAGTTGGCCTCCTGCCCAAAGCTGTTTGCACCGGGATGGTGCATCACGTGACTCCCAGCAGGCTATTGTTCTGGGGATTTGGCAACCCAAAGGTACGAGGTACATATTGATGTTTGGTACCAACGTTATATAAACGCTACTTGCGCAAGCCTAGCAGCTGATTTTACAAGACGTGGGGAAAGACGCATCTTTTTCCAAGGGCAGAATTTAGCCCTAACTGGAATATCTTCCCAGCCATGGTACAATAACAATACTTAGCAGGCATGTAGTTCTTAACATCATCAAAGTAATGTACAAGCAGCAACTAATTAATCCTCACAACACCCCTGTGAGGCAAGTATTACTATCCCCATTTCACAGATGGGGATGATGTGACTTTGGAAGGTCAAGTGACTTGTCCAGAGCTACACAGCCTGCAATGGAGCTCATTAGTTCCTGGCTCACAGCCACTGCTGAATGTACTTGCCCAGCCTATTACTGTATTTTATTATGCAAATCCCCATGGAAATTAGAAGCCCAAAGCAACCCACAGATCTAAACGTGGTGCCTTAGATCTAAATGCTGGATCCATTTTGTTTGAAATCGGTTCCAGAGGCCTTCCAGTAATTTAACTGGATTTTGGATGGCAATGAAAAAAAACAGAGTGACTGTCATGCCTGGAAGTCTCCAAGAAAAATGGAGGTCCTGAAGACGTGTGTTGGTGGCTGTCCAGCTTTACCATTGTTTGCACAGGCTCTTCTGAGGCCACCAAGTAGTGCCAAGTTAGACAGGGTCTCACTGAGATCAGTAAAATGGCAAAGAAAAGTTCAGCCTCAATTCCTGCAGGTGTATTGCAAGCAGTGAATGGAGATGGGCCTCCCTAGTCCCTGGAAGACTCTTTGGCCACAAGGTTAAAGCTGGCTGAAGAGACAAGCCAGGAAAGCCAGCTAACTGCCCTGAACTGGGGTCTAATTCAGGCATAAAGTTTTTTTCAGTCTTGGCAAGCTTTGCTCAAAAGCCCATGTTGTCCATGCAAACTGGTACTATTTTGATGATTCAGAAAATAAGCCAAGCCCTGTTTGGCTTGCACAACCGCAGTTCTTCCGGAAATTGCCAGGGATTTTGCATGTGCAAGGAAAGGAAAAAATATTCACCATGTAACGTTGGGTCAGGACTGGTTCTTGGCTCTGTAGTTCACGGACTGACAAGTGCACTGCTAGATTTCATGAGGGTGTCATCATGCCACTGAAAGTTATTTACACTAAGTCACCCTCTAGGAACTGGGTCACAACTTTTTCTTTCATGAGACTTGGCAGCGATCTCAAGGTTTACTAGAAGCTGAAGAGAGGATGCCTATGTGCAACGCCAAAACCAACGTAGATGCAAGGGGAACTGGGCCCTGTGCCACTGATCAGTGCGTGGCATGTCGGGCTCCGAAGGCGATGGGATGGGACTTTACTGCTTTGCAGCTCCAGCGGTTGCTGCTGGTTGCCTTTTGCACTCTGAACAGGTGTAAATGACTACCCAGAGGCAAAGCATGGCAGAATCGGGGCCAGATCTTCAGCTAGTGTCAATCAGTGCCTCGGCTTCAATGGGGCTGCATCAATTTGCCTTAGGAAAGGGTGTAATGTGGGAAAGAGAGATAAGGGAACTCATGTTCTAGCACCCTATATCCTATATAATTGCTTAAATAAGAGCACAGCCCAGAACGGGTTTGCCAGATGCTGGGGTGGTGCAGAATCAATCCTGTGTTTTACGGGCAGCTTTATACCAAACGGAGGAAGCCTATGGCCAGGATGGGCTCATCTCCTGCTCGCTTCAGCGGTGCAGCTTGGGTACCAGCTGTTGGGAGGATGTGGTTGTATAGACCTCAGCACACAGCCCATGTAGGAGTCTTTACATTCTGGTTGCTGGGCTGTGCTCGGGCCATGCCTCCATATCTTCTCTGCTCCTATGACCAACGGTAGCTGGAGTGAAGCCAGCGCAGGTCTGTGAGCTGGAGCAACAATCATACCTTTGTTTTGCCGGGCAGATGGATAGATAGATAACAGCGAGTTAATGGATGGCAGCCCCTTCCCCCCCCAAACGTCAGTCCTATCACTCACCTCCTCCCCCAGCAAAACGAGGCCTCGGGGACGGAGAAAGAGCGCAAAGACTAAAACAAACCCATTGCTTTGGAACTCCTCAGCAAAAGGGGCTGATAAGAGAAGGCTGAGATCAGGAATCAGATTTCAGGGGTAACAAATGAATAACCAGAAAACGGAAGGATGCCGAAAGGGTTATCAGAAGAGAGCGAGATGGTGAGCACGTCCCAACAGCTTCTCTTTTGAAAAAAAAAAAAAAAAAAAAAAAAAAAGAAGAAAGGTGTTTCTCTTGTAGCAGCTACCGACACAAAGAGCTGTTCAGACCACTTTGCACCCACCAAGATCCTGGAAAGACGAAAGAGCATCCCAGAGCTCTGGTGGAGGTTTGCAAGCAGTTAGTCAAGTACTGTTTCCATGCTGGCAGATTCCCGGGAGCTGTAAGCCCCACTGTTTCATGCTTTCACCGGGAAGGGATCAGCACTGGAAAGACTTGGGGAGTAGACAGGGCTCATGCAGCAGGCTCTGGCTCAGGCTGGGCAATGTGGTTTCAATTTAGGAGCTCTCCTCTCAAAAGCCTCCATAAAAGCAGCCTGAATATAAAAGCCCGTGTTCTTACAGTGCAGAAGCATTGAGAAGACTGTCCCTGCCTCTAGAGAGGAGTAAGATTCAGCAGTGGAGGCTTCACAAAAGCACTGCGAAAGTAAAGTTCGCACCTCAGCAGATCTCACACAAAAGCTGTTGGAGTCACTGTGTGATCCAAGTACTGTATTTCCCCTGCTGAGACATGGGCCTGTCATATATTTGGAGAGGACAGATTATCGAGGGTCAGCAGTACAGTGGGAGAGAGGCATCTGGGAGCTTTTCCTCTTTTTGGGATGGTGAGAAAGGGGGAACCCACTTGCTATCTTTCATCCCAGTGGAGAGTGTAGGGGGTTGTTTAACTTGGAGGAGGAAGGCAGACAGCTATGGCAAGGTTGCAAGGTTACTCCAGCAAGCACACAGTTAGCAGGTTTCTGCCCGTTATCTGGGTGATCTGGACGAAGCTATGAAAGAGGCTAAAAACAGGCAAGGAGGATCCTGGGGCCTGGTACCTCCTGCCTGGCATGGGATGACCTGGGCTGGTTTTGATTCTGTCTTTAAAAATAAAGGGAAGCCTGAGGAAAGGGAGGAGGAGAGGTCTGCCTTTGAGAATTTGTTTTCCCATTCCCAGTGGGTGAGCCTGTCTACTTACTCACTTGGGCACGTAGTAGTTAATACAATTTTCTTGATAATAATAGTTTGGGGGCTCTGAAAAGCCAGCAGGTGGGAGCCAGATAAACCAGTTGTGAAGGTAAACATTGACAACTCCTCGGATGGCCCCAGCCATCTCCAGCAGGGCCGCGGCAGCCTCGGCTGTGGGGCTGGAGACCCATCTCCGGCTGCTCTCAGGGCCAGAGACCTCCCTTGAGGCAGCACGAGAGCAACATTGTCATCGTCAGCCTCAACGGGTGTCCTTTAACCGCCCACCTGAGTGGTGAATAGGCTACGATTACGGTGTTTTCCTTCTTTTGAAATTCTGGATTTGGAGCCCGCATCCATCCCCTGGTTTTGCACCTTTGACATTGCTGTTGTCGAGCGTCTCTGGGCAGACCCCGTGGCTAGCTGGTGCCATTGCAAGGGCAGGGGTTTTAAAAGCCATACCGGGTACCACGAGGCTTGGGGAAGAGTTGGAATATTAGGCAATTTTCCTGGCAGCTACTCTAAGAACCATTTTTAGGCTGGCTTACATGAAAAATTGCCTTGATACAATTTTTTTGTTAGGAAATAATTCTGTATTTATTTTTTTACCACTGGTTATAGTGGGACAAGACCTCATGTGAAGGCAGTTATTTTGGTGTAAAGTGCCTTATACCATACAACTTTTCTTTCCGGCGAGAGCTGTAGTGCTTTCACTATTCTAATATACTCGAAGATGCACTACCTTTGTATGTAGATGAGATGCTAATGGCACAGACTTCATTGCAGCATGGTGAGGGTGAGCAGGAAGGTAATTATAGTCTTGCTTTTTATTGTTCTTATATAATGCTACTGTGGATATTTTCCACCCCAGCTGTGGCTCCCAGCCTGCCCTGTCTTACTTTCCATTGCGATGTGTATTTTGGATCCCACAGATTCAGGGATACATGGCAAGATATCACTGAATGGCTCATTTTCCCCTGCGCCATGACCGTGGAGGTGCAAAGGCAGACCTGTGCTTGCAGATTTTGTCTGTGCATGAAGCCAGGGATACTGTCCAGTTTTCTTTTCATAGTCAGTTTTCTAGAACCAAGGAAGGGCCTGACCCCAAAGCTGGATTCTTAAAGCAGCAGACTTTTGAGGATACTTGAAACCTGGACCTGGATTTCACCCCAAATCTTGTGAGCAGTGCTTGCACTTATGATAAATCAGATCTGCACTATACGATCAGAAATCACACAATAACTTTCAACTGTACTGTGCAAGCATCTTCCCTTCGCAGAATACAGCTGCCACGAGTCTGACACATCTCTGGATGAGCTGGGCTGTAGGTCAGTGTGCTTTTGTTGGGCTCTGTGTGTTTGCTGGCTATGTGGCAGTGCTGGCTGAGCCTTGTAGGTGGGCTCAGCTGTGTGGGGACCTTCCCTCAACAGCAGGGGAACTGTGCTTCTGGAAATCCCAAACTAACAGATCAATTCCTCAAGTCCTTTCAGGTGAAATTTCCAAGCAGGGAAATCAAGGGTAGAAAATGAGACGTACAACAGCTTTTCTTAGGCGGTGTGTTGTTCCTCCCCAGTAGTTCTTGACAAGTTCTGCAAAATGACTTCATAAAACCTTCCCTGAGGTGAGACTGTTCTCGCAACCTGGAGAAGCAGAAATCTCTACAAGAGCTCAGTAGGTCCTACAAGGCATTTCATGCCTTATTGAGTACTAACAGAAACATTTAAGGAATATGAAAAAAAAAACCCCATTCTTCAGGGTTTCATCCCATGTCCAGCAAAGATACCATCAGGGGTCTTGCACCTGAACAATCCTTATGATTGCACATTTAGATCTTCTGTGATTCCTCAGGGAGATAACAAGAGATAATAGCACACATCCCATGAAGTAACTGGTAGGGCTATCAAACTTCTCGTCTCACCACCTCTGTGATGCTGGGTCACAAATCCCTTTGTTACATGCATGCAGGAGAACTAGCGTGTTGAAACCTGTTAGCACTACAATGACATTATTATTAGTATTACTCCTATTAACACCACTACTGCTACTAATATGTTAATGAGTCATATCATTAATAGATTAAGAATGAATTATGTACTGAGGTAATGTATGTTACACTTTGATTTCAAGTGAAGGTCATTTGCAAATGTCGTGCATGCCTTACTGTGGGGATGTATTTCCCTGCTTAGGAACTCCGGTGCTGGAGAAACATTTGGCATTGCTCCTGTTTTCCTAGAAGTTTTCCACAGAATTGCTGTTTGTTAAATGGTGCTACTTATTTTGCTCTTGTTTTCGTTAATGAAATAAGAAAGGACCTAATTCTATATTTTTTGAGGCCCAGAATTCCCCATTAGTTTTGAAAGGAACAAGGAAGAAAAGAAAAAATACAGGGCCAGTCCTCAAATGTGCTCTTTGAGGTAATAGGTAAGAGACAGTGAAGCATGCCTCTTTCTGACTCCTGCAATTTCAGAGAAAATTCCCAGAGAAGCTCCTTTAGCACGGTAATATCCATAGTCTACCTACCACGGCTTGGACAATGCTTCAGCAGCATGTGTCGTGCAAAGTAATATTCCTCAGTGTCAACAAAACGATATTTGATTTATATTTGCGTGTTTGAAATTTGATGCTGTGATTTAATTTTTGGAGGAACTGTGTTCCCTTCCAGGGGAAATTCTTGTTTAAGAAAGAAAGAAAGAAAGGAAGGGGGTGGGGGAAGAAAAAAAGAAAAGAGCGCGAATGATAGAGGTTACGATAGTATTACGTTACCGATTGGATAAACTGACAAAACAGCCTACTGTGACTCGGAGACTTTAATTTTGTACATTTTGGCAACTTCTTAAAGCAGAAAATGAGAGCAGTACTGTCAACAGGGCTTTTGATATTTCTTGGTGTTTATACTAGAGATGAAAGTGCATTCTGAATTAGGGTGGAAGGCAGCAGGCCAGATTCTGACTTTGGCGACAAGAGGTGATAAACGCTGCTGATCTACCCCCCTGTAACAGCGGGTGGGAAATGGTTCTCCTGTTGCACAAGATGTTGTGAGATTTCAAGTTTTTTCCATTCCGCTTGAAAGACACAGGATCTGTAAAGGGTTTGGTTTTTTCTTGTTACCGCAATAAACCCGTAGATAGCCAAGTCACTCGCTTGGCATATGGGAGACCCAGCGTCATGTTCCTGCTCTTTCTGGTTCAGTGTTCTGGCCTCTGGGCTGCAGAATTGGTCGCGCTGTTACCAGCAAATATTTTATGACTTACATCCAATACGAAATTACTCCTACAGGAAAGCAATATCCAAGAGTGGCCTCTTGCCTGGGTTAAGATATCCCTCTTGGATTTAGGAGATCCAAGTTCAACTCCCTGATCTATATCAAGCCTTCAAATGCATGTCTTCTGCACTCCAGCTGAATGCTGAAACCGTTGGCTGCTCTGGGCAGGTTTGTTTACGTGTGTTTTGACCAGAAGTTTCCTCCTGGATCAGAGGAACCTTTTCCCAGTGGAAGTTTTGCTGAAGCTGATATGTATAAACAACAAAAAAAACATGTTGGGGGGGACGACAAACTATTAGAACCAATTCTCTGAACAAATACGGGTTAAGACATATGTTCACCAGCGATTCAAATCAGTCTCTGTGTCATTGTGTCCTTTTGCTAAGATTTAATGGAAAGAGCTATAAATGGTGGTTATGATTAGCCAGCAAGAAAGGTATCTGTCAGGCAAGTTCTGCCACCCTTACTCATGTGCAGTATTTAATTTCATGGGTTGTCTCGGCTATTTTGCTGGACCATCCCTGTAAGGCCGCTCTGCCCTGCTCCCCTCTGCCTCCAGCAGTGCTATTAAGGGAAGGAGGGAGTTGTGAATTCCCGCAGTCTTTGGTAAGGTGCAACTTCCTTCCTTGCTCACAACTAATGAGAAAGGCTTCACCTCTTCTCCAAACCTTCTTGCCTGTTTATTTATAGAGGCCAGTATCCAGACAGTATGGGTAATGCTTCAAACCAGACTTGGACCTGGGATGTAGGCTGGTCCAGCTCAGCTGCACAGTAGAGTTTTTGTTGGGTGGAGGCATCTTAGTGTCCTGCTTGGGCCGTAATATCTTGCCTCTAAATAAATGGTCTGCCCTGCAGGGTAAGGTGATTCTCAACATGAGTGAGGCTGGTGGAACTGGACTTATAAAAATATCTGAGCAGTGGAAGAAAATAACAGCTGTTTTCCAAGAAGATGCATTTTTCTATTTTAATTTTTTAAGGCTGTGATAAAATAAATGTTGTCTATGATGTAAAGCTGAAGGGTTGACCAGAACTTCCTTTGTGGTCAAGCTCTTTTTTTATTGATTGATTTTAAGTCCTCTAAATTTGTCAGGCTCAAAAGTGCAGTGGTGACTTAAGTTATAAGAGAATGTTTGTGTCTTTAAGGAAAAATACAGCGACCCCTCCTCCCCCTTGCCCTTCTCAACCTCGCAAGGAAACCTACACTTGGCCAGAATATTTTTTTTCTCCCTCAGTGGAAAATGTTGATTAAATATTCAGAAAAAATAGCAATTAAAACCCCCAGACTCCTAAATCCCAAGAATCTTTAATGGGAAACTGCTGAATATGGAATAGTTGCATAATTTTGGCTGAAAATGCATGTTGGCATTTTTTTGGTAGGAGCTCAACACTTTAAGAGAAATGTCTTGAAAAAATCACTTTTCTGTTGATAAAAAGATATTTTCTCAAGCGTTTCTATGCAAGCTGTTCTGCAGTTGAGTTGATTGAGCAAAGCCATAGCCACATGGCTGAGCCAGAAATTGTTTCAGTTCAGCTTTTTGGTCATTCTTCACACCAGGACAGACATCAGGGTTTGGGCTGGGATCATTTGAGTGGTCAAGTCCAGTCTTGTCACACCGTACTGATGCTGATGCTGCTGCTGTCAGCCCCTCAGGGTCTGGCACTTTTGGGGCACATCTTTGCTTAGCTGGTTTTACTAGGGTAAAATTCCCCCTCTTATTACTCCCCGCTGGCATACACTGCTTCACTGCTGACTCGGGTTTGTTCTACAAACAATGTGCAAGTGTTGTGTGTGGAGGAACAAAATACGAAATGACCAGGTGAGATGACCAGGTTATGGCAAGTCAGTGACCCGAATAGCAAAGCTCAGCTGAACTCTGTGTAGTGAGGTCACAAAGTACTCAGTCCTCAAATAATACAAAATTACTCATCTTCCTTCAAAATCCATGCCTACTTACGTAGCTAGCTTTTGAATGTAGAAATACATGGCATCTGGGTATACGAAGTGAATTCCAGTGAAGAGAAGAACAAGCAATACGGACATGGAAGAGCTTTCCAAATCCATGTAAACCCTGCAGTTTCTCTTATTCCCTGGGCATGTTGGCTGCTTCTCTAGTGCGTTCAGTACTCAGTGGTTCTCAGGTTTTTCTGTGTTAGGGGTCTGATCCCTCTCCCATCTGACTGGGTCTTGCTTCTGGTCGAAGATTTAGAGATATTGGCAATCTGCAAGACTGGAAAGAGAAAAGGTGGAGCCACGTTTTGATATCCGTTGAGTTTATTTACACCATTTAGGATGTGGACTTCTCTGCTTTGTTTTCCCTGAAGGAAAAGAGATACAGAGAAGTTAAAGGAGCTCCTGTGTATGATTGCACAGTCAGTCACCAGCAGAATCAGCCGTGTAGGTTGCCTGTGGGGGTATTTCTTCATGTTGGCTCAGTTTAGCTGTTGTTGAGGTCAGTTTTTCCAGTGATGTCTATTAAGGGAGCTGAGGTTGGCCATTCCTCATCCACATCCCAGTTGGCGAGGGGCCCTTACGATGGCCAGGAGTACAGCTCCAGAGTAAACTAGATGCTCATGAGGTAGTTTTCGGTGGCACTAGGGAAAACAGTTAACAGAAGGGGAAGAGATTTCTTTCCACAGACCTTTGTTTTAAAGGGTATTTTGAGGTGTGAGTTAACCTTTCCTTGGGTCTCTTGCTAGCAGGTGGGAACCTTTTTAAGTTGTCCTTTTTCTGAGAAGGGCTGAATCGTCCGCCCTAAAGCATCCCTTAATGCAATTAAAACCAGCAGTACTGCTTCTCCAACACTGGGGCCTCCGATACTGGGAGGGGAAGCGGTGGCTCTTCTTTGAAGTCCCACCTACGTGAACATCAGTGGCAGGACTTCAAAGGGAAGCTGCTGTTTCCTGTTGGAGCTCAGCCCTGGTGCTCAGCACTGCTAACAAAGCAGTCGGACTGGTTGTAAAGGCACTGATCCAGCAGAGAACTTAAGCACATGCTTAAGTCCCTCAGGACTTAACCGCATGGTCTGCTGGGTTGGGACTCAGCTCATCTGGAGACTGGACTGAGGGTCAGGGTTACATCTCCCAGGTCAAATTTTCAAGGGGAAGAGCCAGGTTAAAAAGCCTTTCACAAATGGCGTGATGGGTGCTGCAAAGCTGGGCTCACCCTTCATAACCTAATGACTTGGGGCACCTGTGCAGCAGCAGGAGGTGGAAACACCACAAGCAATACTACTGGATTTAGCAAACAACCTGGAGACAGACAACAGGCTGCAGTAACTATCAGCAAATGCTTGTAAATCATGAATTCAGAGCTAGCCTAAATCAGCATTGTTGAGTTCACCTCAGAGGAGCTGACCAGGTGAGGATCTGGCCCAATAAACAGAGTTGTAAAGATGGGAGGCTATTTGCAAACAGGTAAGAAATGCTAAAGGCACAATCGCTCAGCCCCACCTTTTGCTGAGTAATATTTTATTTTAGTGTTAGTTCCTCTGCTGTCTGTGGAGCTACTTGCAGACTAACGGATGGCAGAATTGGGATGTAATTTTCTAGCAAACATTATTTAGGTAATTCACATAATTTGCACCAACTTATTCTCTCAGTTTTTGTCCTCAGGCTACAGGCAGACCTTGTGGTCGTGATCTGCAGCTGATGCACAGGTACCACACTGCTAGCCTTGTTCTCAGCATCACGTCATCCCATCTTCAGTGGCAGTGCAGCATGAGAGCTTCTCCCTCATCACAACCTACATGAAGCCCCATGGTTGCCTCGTGTAGCAATTAAAAGATGTCTGGGAGATGTTCCATGCTGGTAGCATGGGTGTTTGCAATTGGAAAGGCTGCTCTTCTTTGTGGAACAGATGTATCGGGTTGAACATGGTACTTTTCTAGGCTGTAGTAATAAACAGGTCATGGAGCCTGAGAAACCCCAGTAGTTTCCAGGTCCTGCTCCCTGAGGTCCTCCTGTACTTGGGGTAGCACAGCCTGCCAAACCCGATAGCAGACTGCAGTTTTCCTCCACCTTGCTGTTCTCCCTATAGGGGAACCCGTTGCCTAGATGCTAATCCCCCATCCCAAGAAAGTGAACCGAGAACAGTGTATTTCCTGGCGATTGTCATCTGAGGCAAACTGGAAACATCTTCATTTGCATTATGAAAATACCTATGAAACTGTTAGGACACTGGTTTTGGACGTCACCAGCAGACATCTGCCCAGCCATTCAGGTTCCCAGAAGAAAATTCTGACATATCTTCACTGTCTGGATGAGCACTGCATAGTTAGTGTTGACCGAAGCAGCAAGACTTACTCAATTCTGTGCTGACCTGCTCTGTTATGTGCCCACAGTCCTGTGGCACTGCCCAGAGAAAGTAAGGCCCCCACACCTCTGCTTCTTGGTTCAGGTGTAGGATGCTAGTACAGTGCTAATGTTGCTGTTAGCGCTGCATGATACGTCCTTGGCATGCTCCTTGTGGGCTCAGGTTGGTGTCTCCACTCTGTGATTTTGTGTGAAGGTCTTGTTTGGAAGTACCCCCACACAAAGAGTAGACGTGCTTTTCTTTGGGTGGGTAGGTTGGATGGGGCAGTCGTTGACAAACAGCAGCGTGACTCTTTGCTCACGCCTGAATGCTTTGCAAGGGGTTTTTTGTTCCTGAAAGTGAGTGTGGTCACTTTACCTGAGAGTGAAGCTGGTGAACTCAGAGACTTGAAAAAGTTCAAACTCCGCTTTTCTGCACCTTGAAAATTCAAAAGAAGCAGCTGATGCAATTTCTTGGGAAGGAAGCCTTGTGTTGTGACTGAGCGTCAGGTGGGACTAGTGTGCAAGAAAACTGTTCGGTTCTTGGTGCTGACACAGGTGTCTCGGGTGGCCTTGAGCACTTGATTCGGTCTCTTTTTTCTTTGGTCTCCCACCTGTAAATTAGGCTAATAACTCCTTACCCTTCTGGCTATTGGCCAGCAAGTTCTTCAGGTAAGGGGTATATCTCATTGCGGGATGTATACGTACTAGGTTTGCTCTTGAGTAGGATTCTCCTGTAAAATGAAGAAATAATATTAATAACCAACTGAGACAGGATGGATTTTTGGGAGGATTTCTTCCAAGGGCTCTTTGGATTCAAAGAAGGTGCGTTTTTTTAATCTTCTTCATTTGTGTGGTTTCTACCCATGGGTTAGTACTGAAAGGGTTTTATCCGATTCAGGGTGTACATGCAAATATTTCTATTTGAATAATACTGGAGAATAAATTTAGAAATGTTTAAAGAGGGTATGAATACCTCAATCTGCTAGGTGGAAAAATTACTACTTCTTGTGGGTAACCCAACCTGTTTAAGTTGCTAAAAACATACCTGACTTAAAAAAAAAAAGAGAAGAAGGAATAGCTGAAAAGAGAGCTTTTTAAAAAAACAACTCTCTTCAGATTTCTAGTTTAATATTTCAGTATGCAACAGTATTTTCATAACTGCAGCTTTTTTGGGCAGAGGTGGGGGAAATTAGAATATATTAAAGAACTCTGAAAACCACTTTCTATTTGTAAAACATGTTGTGTGTGTATCATAACACCTACAGTACTTGTAGCTCTGCCAGATTGTGCAACGACTGCCAGAATTTTCCTCGCTAAATGACATTATACTACTTTGTGGGTATCGAAAACAAATATTTTGAGGGGATGGAGCATTCTCATCCACAAAACGTTCGTCGTACTTGCAATATTCAGTCATAGCATTTTATTTGAAGGCTGCTGCATTTTTCAGCTGCTTACCATAAGCCAAAGGAGAAGTTTGATGAATATTTGTGTGCTCTCCAGCTGTTTATGGGTATGTATTTTTTGCAATAAAGCAGCCCCTAGGGGGTCTGAAGGAGATGAGGGCCTTAGGATGCTGGGCACCGTACGAACATGTAGTAGAGGACAGTAGTGGAAATTGAAAAATATGGTGGTTATCTTCAGAAGTGCAGTCCCAGAGTAGTTTTTCTTGCACAAGGCGGTGTTGGGAGTGATGCGAGATTGCCCAGCTGGGTGTGGATGGGGCAAAGTGGATGGCGCTAGCGTGAGATATGGTCGGGTGAAGCCATGGGGCACTGCAACGAGGACTACTGGTATAGTGTCTGGTGTCTGGTACCGGAAATGAAGGAGATGGGCAAGGTGCATTGCTGGCTGGACAGCCACTGTTGCTGCTGAATAGGTTGTGCAAAGGCTACAGCCTTGCTATGAGATGCATATACACTGCAGGTATCTCTAACCAACTGAGGTTACCAATTAACCCAGGGTCTCCCACACACTTGTGGGTTTTGAGGGTGACACAGAGGCATTCCCTTGCCAACATGAGATGAGCCCTGCCAGATCCCGCTGTATAAAAGCCTCCAGAAGAGGAGCGAGGAAGGAGAAAACAGGATTAGAGGCTGCTGGAACAGCCTCCACTGGGCTTTTGCAGCTGCTTATGAAGTAAAGCTGCCTTTAGACTGCTCTAACTTACACCCAGGGTTATGCCCCAACCGCAGCCCGGCAGAGAGCTGTTCCTGTGCCAAAGCCCTAGAGGAGCACGGAGCATTGCCCGGTGCCCTTCAGTGCCCTGATGTCATCAGCACATTGCAAGCTGCATTTGCCGAGCACAGAAGTGGAGGCATTTGCTGACATTTTATATTATGTTTCAGTGGCACTCCTGGTTTTGTTTGGCACAAAAGCCGTGATCAAAATGTAAGCTAATTAGTAGTTAGTTATTAATATCTGCTTGCTTTTTAATCATAATAGACAGCTGTGATCAGTTTTCACAAGTATAAAGAACTAGTGTCCTGCTAAAACTGTAACGTGCTTTAATCCGCAGCTGAGCAGTTTTCTGTTACTGGAGAGACCTGTTGGTTTTTAGAATTTGTTATTAGAGATGGATGATTAAAATAGAAAGGAAATGGAAAGATGTTTTGGAGCCAGTTAGGAAAAAATCTTCAGGAATGGACTCTTCTAGTGTTTTTTACTCTCCTTCTAGAAATGATATTATCTGGGATGGATGGGATTGCTCCAGAGGCTTCAGGGCACATTAAAGGGTAATAAGAAGGGCATGGGGTGAGAAAAAGGTTCCTGCTGGGTTAAAGAGAGACACATGATAGCTCATCTGGGAGCAGAGAGTCAGGTTTAATAATGTCCTTGCTAAACGCAGTTAATAATTGAGGTCAGGGCCCTGGGTGAGGGTAATAAGGGGATAGTCTCCCATGTGTGGAGTGATGGGGTAAGGGCGAGCTGTTCAGAGTACACAAGTGATGCCGATAGCAGGCGCACAGTAGAGCTGGGCTGGATCACTTGGGACCATGATGGCAGCAGGTAGTTCACAAAGCACTGCTTTTTGTGTGTGTGTGTGCGTCTTTTCCTTTAAAATGCCTGATAATTGCATTGCTTGCAGAATAGGGGGGCAGCACAGGAGAGAGTGTGCTGGCTTAGCGCAGTCAAAATGCTAACTGATCAGCTAGTAGAGATCTGGTTAAGACAACAGGCTTATCTGGCTCCATCTTGCTGATGTGGTAATATATAGCTGGAATTAGGAACTAAAGGGCTATAAATGTTTCCATCGGAAGGACTGGTTTTAGGTATCTGGAGGTCATTATGCATGCTGTACATCAGAGTCCCTCCCAAAACCCAGTGCAGTCATCCTCAGAGCTCTCTGCTGAAGGCAGGATTACCTTTTCCTTGTTGTACAGATGAGAACTCAAACTATCAAATACCCGAGAGACTGGACTAAAGTTGTACAGGGAATCTCTGTCAAAACAGGAGTTAGCTTTTTACTCTAAGCACTGGTGCTGGCCAGTTCCCGTACGGCATTTATGCTCACGCGGTCTGTGTTGCCACTGACACCGGCGTATTCTCACAAAAATGTTGGGAGAAGAGTTCGTACCTACTACAAGAGACAACATACGTGATTATCCTGTTCAAGACACCGTTTTTGGGGTTACAAATGAAACTGAACTGTTAAGAGTAGAATAAATGTTACTTTCTCATTACGTCTAGTTGTCATCAGTCTAAGAAGCCCAAACCACCTCTGTATCAAGGAGATGGTATCTGAAAAACACAAACTTATTTAATACGTTGCTCGCTTTGCATGGCCTGTACTTCATGGCCCTGATCCTGCCACAAGGTGCGGGTGGAAGAATGCTCATTGGTTTTGGTGGGGTCACTGGCTGCATGCTGCAAGCCTGGTGCTTTCTCTGCGACAGGATTTGAGCTACAGCTTTCTGGGATGAGGCACGCATCATTCCTGGCACAGCAGGGGAAAGCGAGCGCAACCCATCACAGTTTCTTTGACCTCATGGCAAAGTCGGAGGGAGGATGGGAAAAAAACGCTCTCTGATTACAAGTCGTGTATGTGCTTTGGCAGAGAGAACACAGCGTAATCGTGGGCCAGAATTTTGCCATTAAGTGGTAAATCCTTGAAAACTGTAATTCTGCAGATTTTAGGCAAGGGAAAAGCATATTTCTCAGGTTTGCACTGAGAGGTGGGAGGAATGGGAACATGTTGTCAGGGGGAAAGAGAGGCACTGCGGTGCTGTTGTAGATCTGGGTTCAGCTCCAGATGCTTGCACAGTTTCTGTTGCAGCATGGCCCCCCCGTGCACTTGATCAGCCAGTGACTTTATCGCCCTTCCCATTACGTAGGAGGGGGGAAACTACCTCTGCCTAGTTAAAAAGTCTGGGCAAAGGACGCCCTCTTCCTAGTCAATACATTGCCTAGCACAGCATCAATATGTTGCCTGGCACAGGCAGGATCCTGTGACCTGCAGGGACTTCTGTGCCAGCAATTAATAATAAATCACAAATATCATACAAGTTCTCTGACAGACCCTTCCTTCCTTCCATGGGCTTGTACTCAAGGTATGGGGTAAGAAAAACAAAAAAGGAAAGAAACAGCTTACTAAATGGCTGGATTGCATTAGTTTGGCAGTCTTTGCTCAAAAAAGGCCCAGTAGCACATGAAAAATTAATCAGTATGTGAAGGACTGGAACATTAGCACAAGATCTAGTAGACTGATGAAGGACTGAAAATACTGCATGAATAAGTCATTCATAGCTTATCATCCCAGTAATCATTTCCTCAGTGATAACCACTTTTTAGAAAGCATTAAACTGAACATGGCATGGACTTAAAATTTAAGATAAATCCGGGTCACATTTTGGCTGTCTGTGAGGTTGAGTGGCAGAGGGGCGGGTGGCAGGAAACGAGACATTTCTGTGAGCTCTTTGTGCAGGGATGTGGGCTGGGCAAGTCCCCAGGGTCAGCAGCGCCCAAAGGGGCATCTTTTAAGGGATGCAGCTATATACAATTCCTCTCACATCTAAATGGTGTGTCGTCCTATGACAGTAAAATACTTGACATAGCTTGTGGCTAGCTGGACCTTCCATGTCCCCACTCCCAAGCATGGGTCCCATTTCAAAAAATAGTACGTGGTCTGCAGAAAAATATTATACCGTGAGGCATAAGTTAATCTTAATTGCTGTGTTTCCTCACTTTTTAGGCTTGGCTTTGTCACTGCTGTAATGTTCTTTTAATGTTGTTATTGTTTCTTACATACATTAAGTGTTTTACAAATGATGGATGGCCAGGTCTCTCTGATGTTTGGTTGCAACAGCTCAGTTATGTGTACTGCTAAAATGTTAGCCAAAGGAGACGATTAAGAGTCTGTGTGTACAACTAAGATGGATTTGGGGCTTCTGATCCTCCGGCTGGGTGTTGTGTGTCCTCACAGGTATTACCAGCCCAGCTTACGCTGTTGTACCCCTGCTACAACTTCTTTGCATTACTCCACTGTTCCCAGAGGAGAATTCATCCCTGCTAGTAGTGGTGGGTGCTCCCAAAATCACAGAGTCCCAATTGTCCTCCCTGTGCAATTCATTTGCCACATGTTTAAAAATGAATGTAGCTATGTGAATAAGAGGAAAAGTTCAGGCAGAGGAATAATTTATAATTCCCAATAATATTGCTTCTAGCTACTGCTCTATAGTGCCAGTTCCTGCCCAATGTGGTTTAAGCAGCTAACAGCTATAAAAGTTTGTTGACATGAGAGGCTTAGTATCAACCATAGGTACAGTCAAAGTCAATATGGAGGCTGAAAATCCAGTGCTAATAGAAAAATAGAAGTCAATATTTAGGATGTGAGTCAGGAACTTAAAATAGGAAAGTGAAACAGATGAAGGCTGTAGCTGCAAGAGTGCTGGAGGTGAAATGTTTAGATCCAAGGACCACTGCTGATTACTATCTTCCCCTCTAACAAGGTTGCTCATTCTGCTTCAGAAATTCATTTCCAGTGGCCAGGCCACCTCCCTGACCTATATTCCTCAGACTGCCATTACGTCAGAGCCTGCCTATTTGGGGTTATAAGTGAAATCCTCTGTCTTCTAGGTGAAATCCACAGGTAATTATACGTGGGGCAAATATGGGCTGGGGCACGGAGAGGCCAGGAGAAGAGTTTGGCTCAGCTCTGTTTATACTGGAAAATCCCCTTTCTAAGGCTGTACTGTTAAGTCTTGGAGTGGAGGGTAGGGGGCACAGGGGAACTCCCCCCGTACGAGGCAGTGGCTGCCGGGAACAGGGATTTCACAGTGCGGCTCTTCCAGCTAAGCGTCAGACGGAAAAGTAACCAGCCGTAAGTGGGGGGTTTCGTACCGGAGCGGGGCACGAGGAACTGAGAGCTCTTACCCACAAATGAAAATGATGTGGCCTTATTTACACGATGAGGGATGGGGAGCAATGCCCGAGCACGCTGATGATGAATTTATATGCCCTTCAGTGAGGCGGTGTTTTAATTTATACATCCTTTCCTCGGTTTGGTTGCAATGGACCAGGTCTCCACCAGATGTGAATCTGTCCAGCTCCAGTAAAGTCAGTAGAGCCTCTTTACTCCAGCTAGGGACCGCATCCACATCTTCTGGTATTTAAAGAAATTGCCATCTGCCAGGTTCTCCCATTGCACTCCCTTTCCATAGAGAGACCTGGTAGCTGAGGTTTCTCAGGAGTCACACTGACATTATCATATCCTCCTCCGACACATGCGATGACATTCCTTTGTTTTGGCTTTGATGTCATAACATTGTTTTCACAGACTTGCCCTGATCTTGTTGTGACAAGGTCAAGTCCCAACTTCAATTCAATTCAAGAGGACAGTATTAATACCAGGGTGGAAAACCCTGGTATTAATTAAGCTCTGAGCAGTAACTTCAGGCATATGCTGCTGTCTTTATTTCTTGCCTGTAAAGTGCTTCAGCCAACACAGTTGGTTCATGGTGCAATCCTAGCTTTGATTTAAAAAAAATATATGTACTCTAATGAATGATTGCTGGACAGGAAGGAATCAGATTCAAAATCTGAACCGTGCTCAAAAGTAACACCAGAAGTAGCAGGGAGATCAGTCTGACAAACTGTGTTGCAGTACAACATGGTTGACTGGGAAAATCTGTTACTGAAACTATTTTTTTGTGAAAAGTAAGGTTTGTTTCAGCTGAACTACCTGAGGTCTCTATATAAATATGAGCTTTTTATTTTTAAATCCAAATGCCCCAAACCTCAAATATTTAAGCTGCAACAGTTTGATTGTAATACGGTTCCTGTTTCATGCTACCCCATCTGACTATTATGAACCACACTAGGTTTTAATTTAATGTAATTGCAGATGGCTATAATTTGCTAGCATTATTGTAATATCAATAGTGTTTGTTATAATTTCTGACCAAGTGCTCAGGCAATATGGCATGTCAGTACATCCTAAAATACACGCATTGGGTTATGCAATGCCTGGTAGCTATTTCACTTAGTAGTTCAGGTGTAGAAACTGAGGCACATTGCGAGGAATGACTTGCCCATGGTCGTAAATGCAACCTGTTGTAGACTCAGTACGTAACTGGATCCTAGTCTGATGGGATGTTTCCCTGAACTAGAAAAAGTGCAGTCATCTCATACTCCCCTTTGCTGCAGCCTTACTCTTGCTAAGGAAGAAACAAACTGATCTCTGTTTGTCTCACCTTGGGGACCAATATTAAAATGGATACGGCACCTTTCAGCCAGGCTTTTTCAGCTGGAGAGTTCTCAGAGATAAGGTATCCATAGAGATACATTATCTATACATAAGGGTATATGTAGAGGGTTCTCTTAATGCTGGCAGAAATCCAGGGTTTCTGATTCTCAAGAAACCAAAAGAAACTACATTTTCTTTCCTTTTTTAACTTCAGGTAAAGCGGCAGCTCTTGGATCTGGCAGCTGCTCAGTTTCCCTTCTGTAGCAATTCTGCTTTCTGTACTTTGATGCCTTTCTGCCTCTGAGGGAAAAGTTAATGTACTCCTGGTCCCCCGACTGCCCTTTGGCTCCTTGCTCCATCCCTGCACAGCAACTTGACGGCCTTTCGCTGGTGTTGCCACTGGTATTTGAGTGGCTGTGCTATGGGCTGGGTGATGGGAACTCGCTGCTGATTGCAGCGCACCAAGTTGCTGCAGGGAGCTTCTGCTATTTTCCTGCTGGGGCGCAAGGCAGAGGATGCCCACTTCAGGGTCACGTTGTCTGCTGCTTCCAGGTATGCCAGCAATACAGGCAGGGCTCTTTCTAAATCCTTGCTTTGCCTTTGATAGGGCAAAAGTGAATCAAATGCAGGATATTTCAAATGAAACTTTTTGAGGCTCCTTCAGACACCATCATGTCTGATAGAACTTTGTTTCCATAGAGAGCCTTTCAACTGGGAGCAGTTTTCATCATCATACCTCTGGGGTAGTCCCATGACTTCAGAGTAGGCAAGCTGTGAGTCAGTTATAAACAAAACTGCAAACAAGGTTTTGTTTGCAGACCATTGTATAAAGCATTGGGTATGTGTCAAAGACTTTGAAGATTTTGTTTTAAATATAGTTGGGTATTGTAAAACGTTCTTGTTACAACATACAGATTTCCTGTCATCTAGACACAAATTTAGCAGTACAGATTTTAGAGGGATGGAATGTCCTAAATTGACCTAAAATTGTTTTACTTTGCATAAACATGTCATGATTTTTAAAGAACTTAGGCTCTTTCACGGACAGAAACTTGGAATTTCTCCCCTCAGACAGTACAAAGCTTTCCATTGTGAGCTCTTATGCATCAGGAAATATTGGATCTTAAACTTATCACTCTTGCAAGACTGAATATTGCGTATTCTGTTGCTCAGAAGATTGTAATTTTGCAGAGGTGCTACCCATTGAGGAACAAAGCTTGAATCACTGTCATCTGGGCTTATGTCTAAAGATATGTCTCCAAGGAGGTCCTAAGGAGGAATGTTGATATCTATTTCCTTACTCCGTTTGCCAAAAAGAGGATGAAAAATATCTTGACAAGTGGACATGAAGAACTTTGCAAGACTGGTCTAAAAATGCCTTGCAAGACAAAACAACAACTCCTTTATCGAACCCATGACTGCTCAGAGTAGGAGAAGACAACATTCTTCCCCACCGTCCCAATACAAAGAGACGTGTGCCTGGACGTGTTAGAACACCAGCTATATTTCCCAGCTCTTCGTACAAAACTGATCATGAAAAAGGGAAGAGAAAAAGTTAGACAGTAAAATAAAATATCTCTTCCTAAGAGGCTAATTGACACACAAAAAAATAAATTAAGTGAGAGGAAAAGAGCCCTCACACCATTGCATGCCCCTGGGTAAAGCTGGAAAAAGCAAACCGCAGGCTCCTGGGCTAACCTGCTGCAGGTACATTTGACCCTTTTGCCCAAGCTGTATTTCATTAGTATATCTCAAGGAGGATGGGCTGTTAAATGATTCAAGCTGGATAAGATTTGCTGCAATGGAAAACTTGTATGCCTCTATGCCTCTCCAGGTGAAAAACCATCTACAAAAATAGATTAGCAAATCATTGTTGCAAACCGGACTGTTAACCTAAGAGGAGAAAATGCAAGGGGATTTGAAACTGCGTTTTAATTTGTTACGCTTCTAAATAATTTATTGTACATCTCACAATATATTGAAATTAAAACCTGAAGTATGACATACAGTAAATAATTCAGAATGGCTCTTTCATCAAGTGAGAGCTGGGTTATTGATACTTCATTTTAGTTAGATAGACATCAATGTCAGCTCCTGCAGGGTATCTCTCAGTTGACTCATTTTGCTTGCGTTGGTACTGGTGAAATCCTCCTTTAGGCAGTCTGCAAACTCCTTGTGCTTAGTACTCATTCAGTTCTCCTAGTAAAATGACTGTAAGGAAGGCTTCCTGAAGCCTGAGAAGCAAGGGCAAATGACCTCATCTAAGGACGTAGCCTCACATACACTTTAGGAGCAGCCACCCTACCTTGAGGATAAGGCTGCAGGTATTGATCAAAACCTGATCATCTCCACTACATACCTAAGATGCCCGAGAAGCGTGTGTAAAGTACACAGCAGCAACAGAAGCCAGTGCAGGAGCGTTGTGTTATTTGCGGATTGATGGCATGTGCTTTCACATTGGCAAAAACAAATACATGCATTACTGCAAAACTGTTTTTGTTATTTGAGGTTGAAATCTTAACAACCAATTAGTATCTCATGAGGGTTCTATTTACATGGCTAATGAAGATAATTTCTAAGGAGAGAAAACATTTGAGAATTCCCAGCACAGTCAATTGACTTTAACTTTGGTGAAGCAGACAGCCAACTGCATTTAGAGCTTCCTTTTTACACGGATAATAGGGAGAACAAAAGGACATCAACCCACCAGCAGAAAACAGCCTTCCTGGACCATGGCGGAAGAGCGTGACTTAAACGTCCCTGTGCCTCAGTTCCCGCTAACCAGGGGTAATGAGCTTTCCATTCCCCACACACTCTCTATTTAGGGTGCTGACTTCTGAGCAGATAATGTGTGTGGTTTTCTTCTTTTTTTTTTTTTTTTTTTAATCTCCAAAAAAAGAAGGGGGGTCATCAGACCTGTTTGAAATTCATGGATTGGCCCTGTTCAGCCCGTCTCAGAGGAGGTCTGTACGTTATTGTAGGTAATCCAGAATTTACTGCAGGACAGTGTGAATTTGGCACTCCCACGTTTGGGGAAAGATTCACTGAATGAAGTTATTGGTTTCTGTAGTGAAAGATGGTATTTAGAGAGTGGTCCAGTACACCAGAGCCCTTGGTGCTGCCCGTAGGCTTAGAATTACAGGGTTTACGAATGCCTTGAGGGCACTAGCTCAGTCCTTAGGAGGTGGGAAGAAGTCAATTATTTTTAATTTTGAGGGGTTTTAGCAGCTCTGGTCTTGTGGCACTGCAGCTCGTGTTTGCAGTTAGCAGAACAGCAAGGAAATGGAGCCCCAATCTCTCACGGCAGAGGGAAATGGAACAACGGGAGCTGTGAGCTGTTGGTTTTGGTTTCCAGTGCCAGATCAGGAGTTAATCTGATCGGGGCCTAAGCCTTGCAGCTACTTCTGCGTGTGTTCACCAGAAGGCTCTATAGAACAAGCCATGACCCAGACTAGATTGACGCGTAGCACTGCGTTTCTGGCAGAGGATAGAAACTTGTGTGATGCCGCACCCAAGTTCATTCCCACAGCCTCGGGAAGCAACTGTCTGAGGAAGACGGGGCTGTGGTTGGAAGTGTCCAGAGCAGTGCTTTGGGTGGCTGTGCTTACCTGCCTTGGCACTCAGGTGCTCCTCTATTTTCTTGGGAGAACTGCTTTGGGGGGAAAGAAAATCTTTTAAAAGCAAGAGAAAGGAGGCACTTGTTTCTCATCAAAATCAAATATTGACATTTCCTGCCTGGTAAAACTTTTGTTCTTGAACCATTGTTAAGGAAAAATATTTACAAGCTTAGAACAAAATCTGAAGCTAGAGCGCCTGTGGGAATCATGGGAGACTGTCTTTAAGGAAAAGATACTGGTTTTTTGTCATGTTTAATCGGGGACTAGTCCCAGAAATGCCAAGATATTGTTAGCAACTGTTTCTAGGATGGGCTAGGTCTTCAGCTGCTTTGAGTCAGCACAGTTTCAGCTGAGCTAAACAAGTTCACTAGACTTAGACTTCATATTCCTCTCCAAGACCTGAGACAGGAACACTAAAAAGTTGCAAACCAAAGTTGAGCTAAAGCAAAAAGTGTCCTGTGTTATATTGATACATATTCAGACCCGAAAGAAGCCAAATGAAGCTATATAAAAATGTGAATCTGTATTTATGATCTGATTGTAATTATTAGCAAATTGCACTCTAGAGATTAAACCATTTGTAGAGGCAATAGAGAACTTTTGTAGACCTTCGGGTGGGCACAGGAAATTGAGTATCTAATGATGACATCTGGGCAATAAAAAGA
The DNA here is from genome assembly GCA_013389945.1 of Fregata magnificens. Lineage (NCBI taxonomy): Eukaryota > Metazoa > Chordata > Aves > Suliformes > Fregatidae > Fregata > Fregata magnificens. The sequence goes on from WAAD01018800.1 coordinate 198,179, forward strand.
AGAAACAAGCGTCTTAAAATCAGAAACAATCCATCTTCTTTCCCTCACTAATAACTCCTTGATCACTCATGGTCTTCCTGGGAAATACCTTGCTGAAGGTAAACTTTTGTAGTGAGAGACAGGTGATGTAGTGGGTGATGACACTGCGCTCTATGAAATGCCTGTATGAGGTACGTGTGCGTGGCTAATGCTCATGGAGTGTGGAAATATTGTCTTATCCCATCCTTTTCTTTTTGCATCCATATATCCATGGATGGAAGATGTTCTTCACAGCGTGGAAGGTGGGCAGTGGCTTCAGCCCCACGCCCCCCATCACTGATTGGAAAATGGTTTCAAGCTACGTTCAACACACAGCACAGCATGAAAAGTGTGCGTAGGCCTGGGATTTAACTGTGAGTTGGGATCCTAAATCTCAGTATTAAGGGGCACCTGAGCGCTTTCTGCTCTGGGTTGGGTCTCAGTGGCTCCAAGAAAGTGCCTTCATCAGCTTATGAAACTAATTCAGCTGCTGTAGGGATCCAGCTGGCGCTGCGCTGAAACCGTTTTCATTTACTACATGCTCCACCATTTGCTCTGAAAGCTGCTGCTGCAGGAGAAGACACTTTTCCCTCATCTGCAGGAGGGTTTCAGTGCGATTATTAAACTTGTGCTTTGCTGGCTTTTCCCCCCTTTGCCACTTATTTTAATGATGCTGCGGAAGCTCTTCATTCTCGTGCTGTTGCTGATCCAGTTGGTGCAGATCACATGGGCAGCATTCCCAGGGAGACTGGGTCACCCAGAAAGAGAAATCAGCTTGGGAAAATCACTCCTCTTTTTTCACACATCCTTGTTCCTCCTCCCCCTGTCCTCCCATGTGTGTGTGTCTCTCTCACACGAAAAAAAAAAGAGTGGAAAAAAAAAAAGAGCAAAAAAAGCTTTGAAGGCTTAAATCTCAGATGTGAGCTTACTTGAGCTTTTATTGCCCTTTTTTTTTAATCCAGAAAAGCTTATGTTCACTCAGAACGGCAATTATTTGAATCTAATTGGAACCATTTTATGTAGCTCCAGACTCATTGCTTGATCTCAATAATAAATGAACTTACAAAATATTTTTGTTACTAAAGGAATCGTAGTTGGGCAGGCCAGATCATCAATCATGATTTCCTTTTGTAGGCTTAATATGAACCTCATTTGATTTTGAACAAAACAAGGTTAGCTGAAAAGTCAGCTACTGTACCTTCAGCTATGGCAGGGAAGGGAACGTGGCTCCTACAGATTTTTAAACCCTGGTTTACAAGTTAAAGATTTTAACAGAGGTTTAATTATTAAATGAATTTACATTTCATTTAAATATAAAGGGAAAGAACGTATTTGTAATGTAGAAGTTCCAACCGAGATCAGGACCCCACGAAGCAAAGTGCTGTGTACGTGCTCAGAGAAGGGACTACTTTTCAGAAAAACTAGCTCTTTGAACCTGTTTACTGCAGGAGCACTAGTTTTGGCAGAAGAGATGGAGTGGGGCTGGGTGGCTGGGGCTGGGAAGGAGGTATCCAAAGGGAGGACGGTGGCAGCCTGCGCTTTCATCGGCTGAGTTGTTTGGGACTGTGTTCTTGGCAGCCGGGCTTGCTTCAGAAAATTCCTGTGCTGAATAGAGGGCAGATGGAGAGAGGAGGGAAGGGTCCTTCATCTCTGGGTTAGATTGGCCACTGGAAGGGCAAAGCCTGAACCCAAACAAGGTGTTATCGAGCTGCAGCATATATGGGGGAAGTGGCTTCGCCTTGGTTGTGCAGAAGCCCCGGGCACAGGTAGTGCTTAAGCAGAGATCACTGATATCTTCTGCCCAGTTTATGACTTGATAGTGAAGGAATAAAACTTGAATGAGGTTTGACTGAATAATTGTCTCTAGTGGACAGATTGCTTTTGGGGAGGGGTTTGGGACCATGTGTTTGTCTGGTGAACTGGATAAAAACCTATTCACTCCCATCACTGAGCTGTTTTAAAAAAACCCTGAGATAAAAACCTGTCCAAAGAGGCCGTGGTCACACATCCTCATCTGGCGTCAGTACTTTATGCCAAGCCAGCTGCTCATCCCTGCTCTTCTCCCTCTCCCCGGAGCTGCCTCTCCCCTTTCACCTGCCACCAGAACAGCACATAGAATTGCTCCCTAATCTGGTCCAGAGAAAATAGTCGGAGTTAGCTTAAATGCATGGAGAAGTTTTATCGTAACTTGGAGCTTATGGGGAGACCTGAGTTAGGAAGTGGTTGTGCATGTGAGGTGGCACTAACCGTCAGTGAGGATGTGGGAGGAAAAGGCAATCCCTTTCCCTGCTCCCTGCAACCAGAACAGGGTTTATGGCCGTAGCGTAACACCCTGATAAAGAGGATGCCAGTCACAAGTTGAGTGCCACTTTGGACCAGCTTGTGGACCAAACGCAATGCAAAACTCTGTTGCGGTACATGCTGTTAATGTGACCATTCGGAGCTCCATAGATCCTGGCAAGCCTGTGCACAATTTGCGGCAAATATCCCTCCAGCCCCTCTGTGGGAATGGCTGAGCATGGGGCTTGGCTCTGCAGGAGTCCTCGGGAGTCCTCTTGCCTCACCACAGCTCAGCAGCAACCTGGGATCCCACCCCGTTTCGGTTTGGGTCTGCCCCAGAGCTGCTCTCTGGATCGCTGCAACTCCACTTTCAAGTGGTTTCCCCTCTAGGCTGCTTTAAACACGCTCTTATCAACAACTTCTGTATAGATAAAAGGTGCGTTCAACAAGTGTATGAAATCACGATCAGCTGACTGAAGTGATGACGGTGTTAATCTAGGTCCTGCGTCCTCCCCATGGTACCTGGGCAGGCAGAGGTAGGCATGGCCTTGGGCTACACCTGCGCTGGTAAATAAAGCAGTGCCTGGGAACACTTTTGGGCCCAGCCAAAAGCCAGTGGCTGGTTGCACTGTCAGGACACCTCTAGTATGCTTCTGGGCCGGGCCAAGAAGCTCTCTCCCAAACGATTTCTAGCCGTGGTTTGTACTAACATTCCTGGGACCATCCCCAAGCAGCAGTTTGCATGCAGCCACCCTGGTGTGGAAGCTAGCAGTGAAGCAGGCTTTTCCATGCCAGCTGGCCTCCGTGCCCAGGAATGTTCTCAGGCACACTTAATTTACTAGTAGAGATGTAGCCTTAGAGGAAGAGATACAAACAGGGCTGTGGGTCTAGCTTGCTCCCATGGAATTTTGCCCTGGGCTTTGGAAGAAGAGGATTTTGCTTCTCTGGAAATGCAGTGGGCCCAGGAGGAACATGGAGCGATGTGCTGTTGGAACAGAAGGGGAGGAAGCGGGGAATATGACACATTTTTTATCACGTCTTCGAGTTTGGGCAGTGATAGGACAGGTTGCTTTGGTATTGCTGGACCTGGATTTCTAGTTAACGCCCTAAGGTGGGTGTAAATAGTGCCTTTGACACAAGTGAAGGAAGAGTTGCAGTTTCGATAAACTGGGGAGAAACTGGAGACACTCTGCCCCCTGGACTCCAGTTTCTGGCCTGAAAGCCTTGCTTTGTGTTGGCTTTGCAAGCCCAGCACGGTGACTGAAGCCTTCCAAGCTGCAGGTGCCAACTTCCAAATGCCCATGCTACACGCCACTGGCCTAGTAAGGGTGAGATAGAGATTCACTTCCCCACAGCTAACTTGGGGTTTATTTTCCCCCTTAAGACGAGATCCGATGCTGAGGTTTCTTCTGCTTTTATGATGTGAAATGTTACAATAAGAGAAAAGCTCTAAAGCCTCCTCATTCGGGTGGGTTATTTAGCCTTTCCTGGTTTTATTACGTTGTTTATATCGAAGTAGTGGTATTACAAACCCCTTTGTGAGTAGCAGGGCTAAGGAAGGGATTGCCAGGAGCAGTTACACCCCTCTTGAGGGACATGGAAAAATACTGTTTCTCTGAACACAATGGGGATATTCCTTCTGCTAATCTGCTGCTCTGCTTGAAAATGTTTAATTTACATGATGACCATGTGGCAGCTCAGAAGCCGCCTTTCCACATGGCGTTTTGGGAAGGCCATAGAGCAGATCAAAAGCCAAAGAGAGGGACTTTAGACCCTAAAGCTAACTGCTCCAATAGCTGATACCCAGCGTGTTAGGACTGACAACGCACCATAATATCAGCAGCATCTGTTTGAGTTACTTAGGTAGCTTGTGCACATCATTTGCCTGCAGAATTGATAAATCAGGCAGCTTAATGCACCAGGACAACTTCCCATGAGCCGTAAGACCAAACACATCAATGAAGTCTCCCGTTCCTGCCTTTTGTTACTGCTTTGGAGTTAGTAGCAAAAGTAACCAATTCTTGTAGCGAGTCTGCATAGACACACATACAGCTCATTGGAGCAATACGGCTGAGATGTGCAGTCATTAAAATTTATATGCACACAGCAGACCAGCACAGGGCCCGTATGCTACTTTGCCCAAATTTTATGGCCTAACTTACATCATGCATAGGAGCTCCCCTAGCTCTTCTATATAGTGGGGATTTTCAATCTGAGAACCTACAAGGCTTGTCAAGTACAGGAGAAATATTTCAAATAGAAGCCATCATCACGATCCAGTGTAGAGGAATTTTGTATTTCTAATGAAAATAGAATTCATTCTGTCTAATGAAAGCAAACGTAAAATATGCATACAGCTGCCTGGACACACATGGCAATGTGGTGCAAGTGGCATTCAGTCAGGCTTAGCTGTGAAATCATTTCGGCTTAAGGGAAATAAACCTTTATTTTATCATTTTATCATATATGTATATTTTCATTTGGAGGGTTTGTAGAAATGCTTTTTCACAGTTTTGGCCCTAGTAAATTCAGCTTGTTTTATCAGAACGCGTCCAATATTGTAAATGAATGGAAGTAAGGAAAAAATAGTATTTACATATTATTACAGTGGTATATTTTTTTGATCTATCGAAGTTCCTTAATATTAATGTCTGACATTTTAGAAGTTGCTTAAGGAAAAAATAGATACAAAACAGTCTACTTTTTATTAAATTTATTTTGCAAGGAAACTATTTTCCCACCAGCTGCAGAAATGAATGTCCCATTCGATTGTGCAACTTGGAATTTCAGTTTTCCACTGGTATGGAGAGAGTGGCCCTGATTTTTCGAGGATTTATTAATAAACTTAGTTTTTAGGTCCTCAGCGTTCTTCCTAGGCTGTGTAAGCATCTGAACCAGGACTTACGGAATCCATTCAGTCTGTTTAAAATTATTTGAGGTAGCAATTTGGGGCGTGCGGTGATCTTGCTTCTTCCCCGATTCATGTGCTGGCTGCCTTTTCTGGCAAACAAAGAGGGGCAGGAGAAATTTTGGGGCAGTTCCTTTTTCTTTTTCAAACCCCAGTGGCTGTCGGGGCTGTACGCAGAGGCTTGGGATGTGTGCAGGGGAGCAGAGAGCAAGCGAGAAGGTCAAAGGTGCAAAATAAATGGAGTTTATTCCGCGGTTCCCCAGCTTGTTTGTTTGTTTAGTATTTTGATTTATTTGAAAGGAGTTTATTCCATGGCTGACTAAAGGAATGTATTCAATGTTTAGTATACCCACGTTAAGTGGATGTGAATGTTTACTGAGTCTATACACATGAATACTGTACAGAAAACAAAAAATGTAAGAAAGGGCAAACCTCCTACAGCAATACAACGCCAAGGCTGCGTAAGTCCAGTTAGAGAATGCAGAATTGATGAGAATAATGGAATTAATAATTGGACAATGATGCACATCATGAGCGTTTTATGGTACTGCTTTTTCAGCCTAATCCTGAATGGGCTGAAGGACGTGCTTAGTTTTATAAGCACGTAAACTGAGGGTAGATAGGTCACTGCAAATTTCAGAAAAAAGCAGGAAGCCGAGGTGTGGCGAGGGAAGGTAGCTAAAGATATTAAGGAAGGTTGGCCCCGGCTTTCCCAAAGTGCTAAGCAGATTGGCTATACAACACCCACCCTGCGGTGGGGCCTGAAGAAAAGCAGAAGGGAGGAGGTGATGGCACAGCAGGTGAGGGAATTCACTGTGCACCTCTGCTGCGGTGACTGATCCGGTTTGGGAACAAATCTGTATGTCGATACCCTGACCAGTATCTTTATTGTCCTGACCGAGGTTGTAAGGAACCCTCTCTCTTCAGCACAGATTGACTCTTACAAGATCAGAGTTTTTTCCGTAGTTGAATGAGATGATTATGTTCCTGCTAGGATTTATGGGTTGCAGTAAGAACCGTGGACAAGGCACTGCAGGAATTCATCAGGAAACTATTGGGTAATAGATTTGGTATTGGGCTTTTCAAAAATGTCTACATGAGCCCAGTACTTCACATCTCACTGAAGTTTTGGGATTTTAACCCAAAAACTCTGTCTAACCTGGTTATGCATCGTCAAAAATCTCAGTGTGACCTATATAGATCTTTGGGCCCCTGTATACCTCTTAGAAAAACAGCCTCTCACCGCTCTCTGCCCCTTTTCCCCTTCTGTAGAATGGAGGTAGCAGTTCTTCCTCCTCTTGGAGAGGAACGGGGAGGCCGAACACAGGACGAGTACTATGACTGTGGGGCTACAGATGTGCCGGGGATAAATGATACCTTGAAGCAGTTCAATATGTGCCACTAATAATTAGTTTCTGCAATTTAGAGCGTGCTTTCTGGAACGCTGCAGAGGGAGTGCTGCAGCTCTGGAGCAGACAAGAGCCTGGGAATGGTCAAAGGATGTTGTTCTCCTAAGACCCCTCCCAGTCAGTACATTTTGTGGCACACAAGCAAACAAGCTACCAAATAAAAGTTACAGGGTGGTGGTTGAACGGAGACGTGTGCCCATCAGAGCTTCTCTGGAAACTGGAAACAAGAGCTGGAAACAAGGCACGTAATTGAAAGCAACTTGCAAATAGCTTTACTCCCAGTGTGAAGCAGGTGCAGCAGCTGATCGCTTGTGCCGAGCACATGCCACAGAGCAGGCACAAAGCTTTACTATTACTTTCTGTAGTTCTGTCTAGTTTTAAGAGGATATTTGAAAATTGGAACGATAATGACCTGAGAAAACATGACTTTACACCAGAAAATAAAATTGCAAGCATTCATTATCAAAGGCATACTGGCGAAGAAGTGTTAGAGAACAAGAATGCCTGATGATGCAATATTTTTCATCCTGCAACTGAGCACAGAAAACCTTTTCATATGCCCTAAATCTGCAGCTACAATAAAGCCTTCATACAGACAATCTGCTTAAACAGAACGTCACGCTTGCCTTTATTTTAATTGCAAAACATTATCCAGTTTCACTGCTAAAATATGCACTTCTTAAGGCAATATGCGTAACTTTATATTATCCTCCATTTTACTTGACGTCAATATCTCTGCAGTGATGAAATTATAAGCTCCTGAAGTGGACCGTCTATGACGCAGCCATTCCTCTTTTATGTGGGGGAACACCCTCACCTCATTGTCTTCCTAACAAGACTTATATAATTAAAAAATCCCTCTTTGCTCTGAATCTTCTGACTGGAATAGTCGGCATCCCTGTCTCTTCATCACTTAAATATGTGAGCCTGTACCACAAAAACCAGTAGGAATTTTGTCCCTGTCTTTAAGGCAAGATTGAGCCCTGGGATTCCAGATATTTGAGATTACTATTGGCATTAACCTAGTATTTAGCCCCAAACAATAGCAGTGCCTAACTCTTAGTGCTTTTACTTGAAGGTCTTGCAGGGACTTACAAGTGGGGGTCAGCATCATCATCCCCATTTCCAAGGTAGGAAAACTAGGGCACAGAGGGAAGAAGAAGGACACTTGTAGCGCTGGGAAGAGAACTGAGGCCTCCTGAATCTTAGTCAGTTCACTGCCTACTGAATCTCCCGAGCCTGACAGTCTGTGACTATTCATACTGCATGCAATTAAATGTACGTAAACGGTGGCGGTGCCTAGGAATCTGTCCCGTGATGGCTCGGTTGTTCTCCAGGCTGTACAGAGGCGTTATGGCATTTTTTCACCTCTTAATGATAAAAGCCACAGGTCAAATACTGGATTTGGACATTTGGAAGTTTGTAGCAACAAGGGGAAAACAGTAAAAAAAAGTTATCGTGTTAGCTTCCCTTTTTCCTCTTTCCCCAGCAATTGTATTACAAATTGTAGGAAATTGTCTTACCAAGTAGAAGTTGCACAGCCACGTGAACCGATACTGCAGCCCGTATTTGCAGATGTAGCATTGTTAGGAGCAACTATCATTCACTAGCAATGGAGACATACTGGAAATGTAGAAAATACTGGGTCCGCACTGTATTTCGTGATAAATTCCAATTTCCCTGCCACTATGATGGAAGGAAGGCTGAGATTTGATGAATGAAATTGAGACTCGCTGTGAAACAGAGCAACAGCTTTGAAGAGCTGCCAGATTTCAGCAAAGGTGAATAAGAAAGAAATAGACATTTGTGAATAAACTGCCTTTCCCCTCTTCAAAAACAAATCACCATCTTGTAAATTATCTTCTCAGGTGAGAATCCATCCTTCATGGAACAGGCGACAGGCTGCGCAGCAGAGACAATTGATAGATGTTAAAAGACAAACCACCAAAAGATGAATAGGTCTTCAGGAAACAGTATTAAGTAATATTTTAAAGAACGGCCACACATCATATTCGCACAGATGCCTACAGGAAGCACAGTTCAGGAACAGAAAAGCTTTCAGATAATCTCCACCCGTTACGAAGCCAAAACCTCAACATCACTAACACATCTTAACTCATTTTCAGAAGTCGCCCCTCTAGCATTTGATGCTGTACCGTGTATACGTTTCATACTTCAGCACAGATTTTTATCAAGAGGTTTATTCACTAAAATGTGCAAAATCTATAAAAAAAGCTCACTACTGTTAATATTTCATGTCTCACATACCTATCATATCCAGGGGACAGTGGTCTAAAGTGGGAATTTTCAAAAATGCTCAGCATTGGTCTCACGGGTCTGCTGAAGCGAGTAGTAAAAATGTTGACTATCAACGAGCATAGAGCGGTGCGAGTGTGTCTGCAGACCTGCGTCTCTAACCAGACCAGAAATTAGGTCATTTTGTTATGGATTACAAGTTACGGTCAGAGACCTAGTGAGCATTTCTCTTCTAGGTCTTCCAGCTGAAGTCTTCTGCCCGTAGCCATCAACAATGATGGCTGCAATTCAACCAGGTTAGAAAAAAAGACACTTCATGGTGGCTGGTAGTATATAAATGTGATTTGGTATTTGTATTTGTAAGAAGAAAATGCTGGGGGAAAAAAAGATTTTCTTCTTTTCCCCTGTAGCCTTGAGAAAGGACTCTCAGCGTGTTGTAAAACCTATCCTTATTTGGATACTTTTCTATCATTTTCCTAAGAAAACCCAACAATACCTGAAGTTGAGATCTATCAACTGTGTTTGGGTCCTGGAAAGGAACACCTGGATCTGAAACCTTAGCAGCAGGTGCCGCTAGCTGAGTATTTGCTGGCTCAACACCTCTCCAAAAAAAGACTGAACCAAAAAAAAAAAAAAAAGGCAAGGAAAAAAAAAAAGAGTGCATGTGGGAAAGAAGAAAGAAATTAATCAGTCCAGTCAACTATGCAAAGTTCAGGAGCAGGGAAATGAAGTTTCACAAAGGAGATGAACAAATATGCACGGTCAGATTTCCTAAAAACCCCACATCTGTACCAGATGTTTTCAGCATAAACGGTGGTTTCTCTCTCTGGCAGGGGTTTAGCTGAAGAGCAGGCTTGATCTGAAAAGTAAGTCTGTAAAATGAAATGACATTGTGGGAACCCACCGCGATGGGGCTGGATCTTTAGCCCACGTACCGCTCGACTCCTCAATTTCACAGAGCTTGTGAGGAATGGCAGCACCAGGAAATGCGGCCGGTTGAGCTTCGGTTTCTTTATCTCAGGTGCACTGCTGCACAGCTGCAGGGGCGGGAAGGGGACAAGGGCGTTATGCCTGCTGCAAAGGCTCGTTTGGGGAGCTGGAAGTCTGGGTGGGCACGTCCTGGCATGTTTGCGCTCCACAGACCAAGTGCTGCATTCGTTATACCTAAATACACCTGTCTCTAACGCTCTCTGTCATGATAAAGATGCTTCTCAGCTGGTGACCTCAGGTGTGCTGATGCTAGAGACGCAGCGGGAGCAGGCCTGAATGCGGTTTTCAAAGGAAGTGGGCTGAGCGGAGGGGTATTTAGTCAGTTGTTGTGCTGATGAGGCATGAACCATAACCGGACCTTCACGGATGACACTTTGAGGGCCTTATTCCCCATATTCACCATGGCACTGGCTGAAAGGGAGCCAGATCTGCCTTGGTGAGAAATCTGTACGTGGGGCAGGCAGCGTGGGGAAGGTGCTGGGGCACGGCTGAGGTTCTGGTGTGGGTGCCAGTGCATTCAGGGAACATAAGTGCTTTGGTGTTGTCTTTTGGGACCTCATGGAAACAGATGGGAAAGCAGAGTCACTGCCCCAGCAGCTCCTGATCTAAATAGACTGAGAGATGACAAACTAGAAGGGGAAACGTGGTTTATGGCCGAGAGAACAGAGGACTGGGAGAGCCTATTTATATTTAAAATCAGAGGGGGGGCAAACCTACAAGACCCTCTTGATATCAGGTCAGAGCATATGCAGGCCTTCAGAACAACCACAAACACGTTTCTCCCTTACAAGGCTCATCATCCTAATATAGAAAGCTCCTGGAGATAACGTGAAGCTGGGCATACAGTACAGCCTATGCTCCAGGCACAGGGAGTAAGTGTTGAGGCAAGAAATGACTTTTTCCTGGCATGACCCACTACAGATTGAACTGGAATGGCAATTAGAAGTTGAAGTGCTCATTTAATGTCAGTGATGTGTAAACTACGTTGCCATTGTTATTTTAGTGCTGATTTACATAATTGGCATACCCTGAAGTCACACTGCACACACTTTCAGTTCATGCTAAAGACTTGCAGGAAGTCATAAAATTAAACATTATCTGCGCTGGAATGCAGCGGAAAAGTAACTAAACTTTTGAAGGATTTCCCCTCGCTCTGCGTCACCTCTGCCACCATATGCGCGACAGCGAGTGAAAATCAGGTTAACAAGTGTTGGGAGCTGCTGGTATGAAGGAGCTTTACCAGCTCTTTAATTACGCTGGTGTAGTTCTAAGGTGGTTTGTTACGCTGGTATGTAACTCCCCGTGCGAGCACCTCATCCTGCAGTGACGTTTCGCTGGTATAGCTGAAGTCGCTCTAACGTGATAGGAAAGCCAAGAGAAGAAGGTCCACAGGAGGAATTCTTCCGGGCCAAAGGTGCTGAATTCCTGCCTCAAATCGGCGGTTTTCCTACGTTGAAAAGTCGTAAGATGGAGGGAAAAGGCCGCTCCCAAAGGAGGAGCTGGTAATGGAGCTGTCTCAGTTGTTATTGCTTTAAGTCCTCCTCCGCAGTAATTCAAGGTGTCAAAGGCTGTCTGTGTCTTTTGCAAATGAAGCCCCTGAGAGGTATTTGGAAGAGGAGGTGCAGCGCAGGGCACTCACCTTGCCGGGAAGGAGCCTGCGCTAGCACCGGGACCCCGGCTAACGACGGTGTGCCGATGGCTTCGGCTTTGATGAGGACCCTAAATTGCTAGGTATCGCATACCTATGCAAGAAGGGCCAGGCCCTGCCGCAGAGCCCGAGCCGGCAAACAAGAGCCAAAGGGGCAAAGGATGCATCCCTACCCACAAGTGACTAAAGCGTATCGGGACAAAGAGATTTGCCGATATCAGCAACGGGAGCTCGGGAGGGAGCTCGGATTGGGAGCCCGATCCCACGGAGCGCGGGCCCGCCTTCCTCGCCCCTGCCACCGCTGTCCTCCTCCGTGCCCGTACGCAGCCGGACGCGAGGCCGGGCGGTCGAGGCTGCAAAAGCCGGGGAGCCGCGGCG